>MU870753.1:15448-28015 GCA_036418205.1 Ostertagia ostertagi | reverse complement strand
CTGCAACGTCATTATAGGTAGTCCTTACCCGCGAATTCGTTCCTGGATTGTTGCTTTAAGTAGCGGCATGATTTGTGCACTTGTTTACAAGAGTCAGAAGTCATATTCTTCCATCCCACGAGAGTTAGCTGTTGATTTCTGAACTTGTCAACTGCAAACGACGCATGGTCCGAAGAATAGTCAACGTCGAGCACTCTATCCTTTATTTTGTTTGGCGAAGCTGTGAAAAATATTCACATAGCGAATTTGATATTCCTAGGTGACTCGGGTGGTTACACAGCCGTCTGCACGATGTTAAGCAATCCACTAATGCGGTCAGCTTCATCGCCGGCGCGACGTATATTCTTCCACGGCGCTTCTGACTCGGCAGTGATTGACGACGATGACGACAGTCCGCTGATGATGAGTCGACCTGAATCGTTTTCGTCATTTTCAGCGAGCAGGTCTGCAGCTGGCACGGAGAACATGCATCCAAACAGTCACATACCAACCATCCAAGCATTTCGATGAAAACGGGCAGGAACAAGAGCGTACTGGTGGAAGTAGCGAAGATGGAGAAAGTGAGTTTTTAATATTAATTCCAGTCCTTAATTTGTTTATTTCTACTTTTCTAATTTGGGCTGCCCTCCCTGCACATGTGCTCCAAATCAAATCATTAAGCCTCTAAAAACAATAAATACTCTAAAAATAAAACAGTTCGATGGGGCAAAATGTGGAAGCGCCCCAAAATTGTAAGAAAAATCGAACCTCTAGGTTTGACCCAATATCAAGGAAAGTAAAAAAGTAAAAAAATAAAAGTAATAAGTAAAAAAATCGAGATTTTGAACAAGGTATTTTTATGTGGTCGATGTTTATTTGTAGCACTTGTATTGTGAGGTAAGTGTGATAGTGGTTGATGTTTGCTCATTGAAGTGCGATTTGCAAATATCGAAACCGTCCCCCAGAAAGAAAGTCCCGCTGGATAGTCTGAAATTCGCCATTTATTTTAATGAGACGCAGTAAAAATTAAAAAGTTTGGAAAAAATATGGTGGCAGTTACTTCTGCAGTCTGCGGTGTCAGTTCTTCAGATTCGTTCAGGTTGGGTCTGCTTTTAGGTGAGACTTCAAGAACAAAAGATCAGCTAAATGAAACAATGGTCATCAGAAAAAAAAACCATCAAACCTATTCTCCTTTTCAAAAACGAGAAGAGCGTCGGGTGCAGACCATACACCACAAGTGACGACGGCCTCCAAGTAAATCTGGTTAGTAGTGGTTCATAGTGATAGCTGATTTTGGTAAATGATAGTTGTAATTAGTGACAACTGATAGAATACAACTGCAACAGGCTAATCATTTCATTGGCAGAAAACATTTACATTTTGTGGAGGCCGTCGTCACTTGTGGTGTATGGTCTGCACCCGACGCTCTTCTCGTTTTTGGAAAGGAGTATAAGTTCTAATAGCTCGATCTCATAGAGAAGTGCGCCTGGTAGATCACAGCAGCGTTCACTTCCAAAATTCATAAATTTCTTTGTACCTACTTTTTAGCTAATGGCCACGTATCGAATATGTACATATGACCATTCACCTGCTGATCTTATTAGTGCAGAAGTACTTAAGAAGGACTCAGTGTTATCTATCGTGATACTGGTTCACCGGTTTGTGCACCTGTGTCTCATGCCACAGCTGGTAAGATAGAAGCATCGGAATTCGAAAGTTAGGTATTTTTCTGATTGTAGGAAGTTGTTAGAGAGGCAGACGCATCTGGGAGTTTTTCTTTCCCAAGATGGCACCGTTTTCGATCTCAAGTATTGGGAGTTGTTTTCGTTTCGACTTCTCATTTGCACTTTCGTGATCGAATTAGCCGTCAACAAGAATAGCATCATCCATACTCAAATACATGTTATTGAGAGCAGTAGTAGCTGCATCGACTTTTGGTTTTGTTTCTGAACACTTTTCCTGATCTAATTTTGGGGAGCAGTAAAGTAACTGCTTTGTACGGCCCATTTCCAGATATACGGTTTGGGTACCTCATCTCTGGAAATGGGCCGTACAAGGCAGTTACCTATGTCTGCAGTTTTGAACGGAAACAAAGGATTGCGATCTAATCATGCAATGGGTGTCGCTATATTTTCCAAGGACGACAAAACGTTCTCGGAGAAGCTTTCCTTCACTTGTTTCCCTTCCTTGATTGTGAACCGGAAGGTAAATATGGGAGGAATCCACAGTCAGTGAAATGATCTATGAGCAGTCATTTATTTCATGTTTGGTTTCCCATTCGAAGTTTCGAGGTGTCTGTGCAGCTGTCGTTCGTAGAAAAAGTGCCAAGATTAGAGATGCCCTCCAAAGCCGTGTGTACTCAATCGCTCCTACGAGTAGTTTTGCCCTCAGTCGTGTTTGTGCTGGGACTAGTTTTTCCACATCTCGTCTGAATAATCCCGAATCCTTTCCTTCGAATAGAACTTTGCGTTTTGAGTCACAACATGTTCTCAGCTTTTTCTCTACTTCGATCAATACCTCGACTGGCTTGACAGGCTTGGTTTAGCACTACTGACGGAACTGGATATCAGTGATACCGTTAACCATGGGATAGAAGTCTTCTTCCATCCGGCTCAATAAAGGGCGGTCTTTTCGACAGGTGAAGACGACTTTGAGTGGTTTTCCGAAGCAATAATGTATGAGCACGAAGTTTTATCGATAGCCTCCCTGATAAGGTTTTATCTGCTCTTTAAAGAAGCAATTATCTCCATAGACAGTAATCAGCAAGGGATATTTTCGTTTTATGAACGCTCCAGCCAGGTGGCTTCTGTGTTTCACATGCTTTTTTCTCGGAGCGCTTTTTTGGATCGATTTTGAGTCGAGCTTAGCGTCAAGCCATGCTACTTCTTTCCTCATCACTGCAACAACAATCATCGTTGTTTTCCATAAACACTCGCTTTTGCAAATGAATAGCGGCATTTCTTAGAGAGAGCGTCCTTCCGCTTGGACAAATTTCGCAAAGAAAAGCAGAAGATCGCTTGTAAATGGCTACTGTCGTCATTTTTGGAGTTTGCACTAATGCCATGTCGCTGGCACTACCGGTGCCGAGTTGCAAACTATTGGCTCGTCTTATCGACACGATCCCACAAAATCTCGGCACTATTCCATTTCCTCTCCGCATTTCGCTTCGATACAGCTGTGCAGCTGTGTGATGTAGGCATGGAAAAAGTTATTTTTCACACAGGTCATTACCGTAAGTTCCGGAAGGTTGTCACCATTCACTGCTTCTATAACGTTAGAATGACTTCATTCTCAATTTCCATGGGCTTGCACAATTAAAGTGTATTACTATCACAAGATGTGTCGGAACAGACGTAGCGGGTTGGTAAGGTAAGGTGATATGTGAGTAAAAGGTCGAACGCAAGTCTTGAAGGAGTTTTTCGCAGGGCCTGATTTATAGCTAGCATGATTAAATCGCTCCTTTTTCACGTGTACCTCGCTTTTTTAGGAATTTTTTGTGTTGGCGAAATAGTACGAAAAGTCCTGAGCTTTCAAATTATAAATTTAAACAAGATAAGGTGGTCACAGAAAATTTATTCAGCATATAAATGACGATGGGAACATTGCTATATAAGTTTAGGTTTAAGAAACAAAAAAAGCTTCGTCAGAAAGTGGCTGATACTGACATTGACAAAGGAGCGAAAGTAGTCCGCTCAACTCATTCACTGCGGCGTGTTAGTGGTAAACGGCAAATTCATCCCAGGCAGGAATTTAGAAATTGGCCTTGTCCACGCTCGTGGGCCTTCTTCTTGAGAGATCCTCTGGTGCTCTATAGCCTGCAGTCGAAATTGTCTCAGTTCTGATTTTAACCATGCATGCGGCAGCCCTTGTTACCGTAATTTCTGGCCACCCTGTATAATTGTGTCCAGGGCTGGCAAGTCCCTTTCCTGGACGCATAACGGTTCAAGTGCACTGTCAAAAATCTGCTCTTTATCACCAGCCCAGCTTCCTAGACCATGAGGCACGCTTCGCAATAAAGGCCACGTTTGAGGAATTCATTAATCAAGATCTGTGCTTCAAGGTGCTTGGTTGGGAATTTTTTGCTGAATACAAACGGAAAAATGTCGACTTTACTTCCGATGAAAAACTATAACCTTATTCTTTTTCCTAGCGTGAATCCGGCGCTCTCGCTGGCTCCGGTGGTCCAGTAAGGCGTCACCAAATATTTGAAGGCTCTTCTTCCGAGATCTTATTTTAGTGGAGTTCATTTCCTTGATGGTGAATTTCCAGCATTGCGGTGCTTGTACATAGTTGCTCACCCAGGGTTTGAAGTTCACTGCTTTTCTTATCGAGTGATCCTGTGATCTCCTCAGGAGTGTCCACAGCATTGCAGTACCTACCCTTGAGCGAGTCGCATGAAGCTGCAAATCATCTCAGCATTCTCGTTTCGATAGAATGGAGCTGGTTTTCATGTTTTTTCTTGTGGGTCGGCTATCGCTTGTGGAAAAAATGCCATGCAACTCTAAATTATCTCTTCTTGTTGGCCATCAGAACGTGGCCAAGCGAATGGGAGAAGATCACAGAGCCTCTTTTGAGATTACATTGCAATGTCGTCTTTTTTTGGTTTTTTTTGAGCCACGACAGCATGCACTTCCTTATCTGTGTGTTTGTGAGCGCTATTTGTTACTCACAAAGTGATCAATTGTTTTACTAGCTCTAGTCGAATTATTCAGCTATTGAAAGATGCCAGACCTGATGCGGCTAAAGGGGTTCCTGGGAGCAATCCATTTCCCGAATCGCTTTTTGAGAACCATGATTTTCTATATTTTAACGTTCAAACAGATTATCGATTGAGGGAAACAGTCAGTGAATTCTACTTACCATTAACTCTTTTGTTCCCGTTCGACTTTCTTCGACAGACTTTCAACAGAGCCAATACGAAAAGCACCTAGGGGACTTGTGAGAATATCTCGAGTTTCGAGTGATGCTCTATGATTTTTGCGATTTGCACGCAACTCACACCCCATTCTAGTAGAATTTAGTCATCCGATCATTGTCGAAGCCAAAACACCAGAATTACTATAGCTGTACTATAACTATAGCTGTAACTGGAGCGAGCTGGGACACACCTCCAAACTTATCTACAGGTCTCGACAGTGTACATGGTCCATAAAAGATCCTCAATGAAAGTTGGTGTCATGTTAGATGGATTGGAAAGGATCATAAACGCAGATGCTGTAATGGAATACCGGTATGTCCACAGAAAGTGGGAAATATTGAAAGACACGACATGCTCGTCTTTTTTCTCGTTCCGCTGAGCACTGGATTATTTTTGGGAACGTGGTCACAAAGAAAATGAACTTTGCTGTATGCTATTGGACACGAAGACAATCGATTGCTCGAGCAATCCAATGACTAGACCAACACTTTATAATTGGGGCTACAGTTCTGAGTGAAAGGTTACGGTTAGGTTTAAGGTTTGGTTTTTTACGGGTTCATTTTGAGCACCGTCGTCGATCTGTGCCCACAAAGTGTTTATCCGCGTAGAATGCTTCGGTGCCGCTCGACTGATTTGAAAGGGATAAAAGGAATGGTGGGGCTGAGCAGATTCAGAGGCAGGGTTTGTTCTCTTGGTCTTGCTCATGGTCTTGACGCCTCGTACCACTACCTAACCTTTCTCTTGCGCGCCGGAAATTGCGCTCCATACTTTAACATGCAGTGGGTCAGTGGTTTAACATGCGTCAAAAGTGTTCGCCGAAACGTTTTTAAACGTGCTTCATTTTTTCTCACTCAAACAGTGCCCTTGAGTATTAATAAGAAAACATTACTTCTAGAGCCTTTCAAAACCCTGACTATTGAAGCGTTTAGGTATTTGAAAGAAAGGCTTCAAACTGTTTTCAGATTTTTCTTTGGGGGGAGAATTGTACATTCGCAGTGGCGTTTGAATGCGATGTGGCCTATACAATGACTTGCGGGGGCCAGCCGATGTACAAGTCAGTGTTTTTATCCTCCCAGACAAGTCTGGTACCAATTAACCGACCCCGGAGGGATGGAAGGCTTGGTTGGCCCGGGCGACTCACGACCCAGGATTTGATCCCCGGACCGCTCGCGTGGTAAGCGTGCCACTTGCCACTACACCACTTCCGCCCCTTCGGCTATTAGAAGATGTTGAATTCAATCACAAGTGGAGAACTCCCTCGCTATAATCGCTACTTTTATTTTGGCTTTGAGCAGTAACTAACTAAAAGAACCGCCTTCCTTTGCAGAGCTCCTTCCTGAGAAAATGTACAGCTATGTAGGACGAGTACGTAAATTTTCGTTGTTTGTTTACTAGCTGGCATAAAAGCCCATTGTAGGCGGTCTCAGTGTGTGTGTGCCTTAGTGTTATTCAGCGATCCCCGCCCGGGGTTGTACTTAGATTGGCAGTTGTCTGCGTTATAGATCAATAACTGCGGTACGAACGCCTCGGTCACCCTTTACGTTACTGCTCGTCATCGTCACGCGTCGTACTTGGAGACCAGCTGACTGTCTTCCCTTATCCATCATAGATACCAATGGCACCCAAAGATACAGAGATCTCTTTGAAACTCGTTTCTATAATCATCTTAGCTCATCTGGTGCCACCATGCGTTCCGAACCGCTCATTTATATTCAGATACAGAACATTGTTCGTGAAAAGCACAAGCAAAAGGCGAGCACATCGTTTGAAGCCTTTGAAGTTCGTGTCCAAGTTCGACTTCGTATAAATCTTGGCATAGTTTTCTGAATTGTCCGCTGAAGTTCCTTTCGAACTTTCTCTGTTTGCTGTTCTCAGGAGGCGTTCAATTAAGAGTCTTTTGTCCTTTTCAAGGCATCGGCCCAAATTTCTTAATTATTGAGCCCGACGCTTTTTCCCTTCGGAAATTCCAATGCATATGTAACATTCCAGAATTTGCATCAGTTGTTATGAAATTTCTTTGTGGATTTTTTGGATCGAGTGTGGACTTTTGATGGCGCTTCCACATGTCCTATTTCCCATGCTTCGGTAGTCTCGATTACTTTGCTCATAGTGGCACCTCTTTTCGCTCAGGGTTATTTCATCAGGTCAAATGCAGACAGCATGGTGCTGGTTTGTATAACTTCGTATAATGTATGCTATACGAAGTTATTACGTCCTTTTGCTACAGAGCCTTCATTTGCCAAGTGTCTGTGGGGTATGTAATAAACCCTGCGAAGAAAGTTTCTCGAAAGACGATGCAAAGAGTAAAGGTTGATGAATTTGGTTAAGCGGTAAATAGGCGCTCCTTTCAATTCACCACTTGTTTTTTCAGCATTATCATTTTTGCGCGCCACGGCTCCCTGGTTGGGGATAAATTTCTTAAAATAAAATTCTTTAAGTTACTTGGAAATTCCCAAAGGTTATTCTCCCCATCTCTTGCCCTGAGAATGTTTAAGAATAGGAATGGATGGACCGGGGATGCTGAAGGAGGGTTGGGCCCTTGTTGCTTCTGCAGTGTACAGAATCGTAGCGCACGCAATTTTTTAATGGGATTCGGGGGATTATTTAAAGTTTTATGAGATTGGATGCTCTGAGAAGGCAATCAAACCAGTAGTGCGCTTGAATTTTCGGAGCGTAACTCTGAGGAACTACGTGTTACATGAAATGATTGTCAGTTTGACTTTGAAACGAAGTGAGAAAAGCTTGCTCTTTCATAAATCCATTATAATTACAAGAGAGTATTTCGATACCTTCATAAGGCAACTTTTACGGCTTAAAGTATTTTTATTCGAATTAACGTGAAAAAAGCAACCCATTCTTCCAAATTAAAGGAATCTTACCACGGAAAAAGCCTCATTACCACAGAAAACGATACCTTAAAGGAATCTTCCACGGAAAGAGTGATCATTTTGTCTTGTGTGTAGGATTAGTATTATCGAAACTAACGCTTATGTTCCGTTCTTTTTGCTATGCTCATGAGGCTAGGGGCCTAGGGGTATCGTTTTTCTGTTAGTAATGGAGGCGGAGCTTTTTCCGTGGAAGATTCCTTTAAGTCAGAGATGGTCAGTGAGAATGCACGAAAGAAGAAAAAACTGAGGAAAATGGCCCAGAACCCGAGAAATGGGACCCCTTCCTTGCCCGTTGATTTGCGCATTGATGCGACTCTCATCGCTGTGCCCTCTTCAACACTACGCTCTCTGCTATCTAATCACTCGCCACGTATAGACCTGCGGCGAGTGATTAGATGGTCGGTGGGCGTACACCGGCCAACCGCGCCAAGATTGAGCTATGCTGGAGCGCCGAGGTCAAATCTTTCGCTGCCAATTGCGCGTTGGTCAGCACCCTCAGGAGGTCCGCCTGTATCCCAACTAGGCCATTTCCCCCTTCTTCGACCTTCGTTCTTAATCGTGAATTCGTCCTTTAATTGTACATTTGACTTGAAGAATACATGCGAAGTGCTTCACACCCTACTTGATAGTTGGATTCACTCCGTATTTCAAATTTCCTGTATCCCCTGTCTTAAGCATGATTAGTAGCCATGGCGCAATCGCTTGTGATTGATAAACATCTACTACTGTATCTGACCACTCGTTTGTCACGTAATTTTATTAATCAAAGTCTTTGGCTCAGCTCTGGTAGATAAGAGGATCCATAGCGATCAATCAGAAAGGTGCTGCAGTAATTCATATTCGTAGGACAGTGGGAATGTGGGCAGTTGTTCCGACTGTGAGTTCAATCGCTGGAAAGCCGATTGCATCATTTCGACTCCATGACCGTTTGCAAGTTTGAGGAAATGGATAACATCTGTGGTCTTGAAACAAATCCTGGCAATGTGAATAAGTTTGGAATAAGTTTCGGGGATGTGCGGCTACCATCAAGATTCTGAGCACTTCCTTCTTTATGCATAATGAGACTAGTGGTCGTAGTGCGAGCAGTGTGTGCCTGGTCCAGTACCGTTGAACCATTGAACCAAGCCTATTTGACAATGTTTCTCAATCTCTTCACTTATGCAAGAACCTTTCAAGATCCAGCAGCAAGACACGCTCATAGAACATTGAAGGTTGGGCCTGTCAATCTCATGAGCCGCCCATGAGGCATTGATCGAGTGGGCTTAGTGATGATCATTACTTCTCACGATTCTCCCCAGCACTTCTCACCTTGGCTAAGCTTTATTTTCACTCTTTGTCTATCGACCTGCTGGTAATCCGAGGAGTAACGTGTTGGTAATAAACATCTGCTGGATGCGTAATGTAGCTCTTCAAACTTTTACATGCGGTGACGATGAAGTGTAACTATCTCAACCCGCTCTTGTCACCAGATTCCTCCTGATCTTTATAAGTAGGGCACATTCACTCAAGCCAGTTTACCCGGTCATAATGTCACAAGGCGAGTTTCAGCACTATGGGTGGACTTCTATACCACAGGAGTTTTTGTAATTGGTTTGAGTTGTTCAGGGGTTGGAACAATTAAATCATTTTTGTTCAGTGCAAGGCTAGGTGAGCCAGTCCCTTCTCTACAAGTTAATATAAGGCGAGGTGTTGGGAGCAGATTACCAATTTGAGGTATTTCTTTACTGCGCCGTTGCAGCAAAAAAACGCTCCCGCGGAGAAGCGCGTCTTGTATGTTCGTCGTTGAGTAGCAGTCCACCTACACTTAGGTCAGAGAAGTCCATAGTGAGGTCAAATTCGATCAAACGTTGACGAGAATCATATCCTCGGAACTGACTATCGTCAATCCAAAGATTTAGCTGCGGATTAATCGAAAACTTCTTGTTGGTTGGGAGCTTTGAAAGTTTCTCGGGAACCAAACAATCTCCAACTTGACGGATTGTCTCCGCAGCCTCAATAGGATCCGTAGTCAATTCTACGGTTTCGTATCCCTTTTGAACTGCTAACAACCCTTAGATCGCTCTATCTTCTTGTGGATCTGTAGACAGAAGGACCATTAATTTACATTTCTTTTTGAACGGAGAACAATGGCGTCATCCCAGAAAACTCAACTTCCCACGACATTACAGATCCTGGGAAACCTCCTTGTAATCCTGCTCATCCTCTTTTGGCCGTTGGTGAACTCTAGATTGTGTAGGCGGACAGTGATTAGGCGTTGTTTTCGGATACCATCAAGTGATTTTTTGTTGAAAGACAGAGTAATGGAAATGCGTGACTGCTCGAAGGATAGCCGTAGCTTTCGTTTGTCTTTCATAAATTTTTTCATTGACAAGTCGGTGAACCCTCGAACAGCAGGTGCGTGAATCGGCTATAAGAATTCTCTTCATGTTCATGGTGTTATTCTGGCATCATGTTTTAGGAACAGTATCGGTGCGATGACGTCGTTTCTGACGTTTTCTCTAGCTGGCATTTTCTTCATCTTCTTATGCTTCTGCGTCTGTCCCACCTGGTGGCGGGGTCCGCATTTCTGGTATGTTGACGCCACTTTTCCCGATTATGTGCCTGATCGGGATGAAGGCCAACTAATTTCAAGTCCTCATGCAACGTATCAAGCCATCGTTGCTTCGGGCGTCCTCTTGGCCGCTTTCCTGGCACGTTAAAGTCTAGACCGATCTTACGGACACTCTCATCATTAGCGCGAAGGACGTGACCGTACCACCTCAGGCGAGCTTCGCGCATCTTATCAGCGATGGGAGCCACACCGAACCGCTTTCTGATGGTATCGTTGCGAATGTGGTCCAACGCGTGACCCCGGCAGTCCAGCGCAGCATTTTTGTCTCCATTACACTGAGACGAGCCTCAACCTCTTTAGTCACGGGCCAGCACTCTGCTCCGTAAATGGCGACTGGTCGGGCGACGGTTCTGTTTCTGTAGCTGTCATGTTGATAGATACAACATTGTTTTCCCTCCTTTCCGTAGGAATCTTGTGGTTATGGCAGAAAAATCCTCCTCAGTCTATAGGTGCTCAACGCGCACTCACATTCCTTCAAAGTGCAGCTTGAACGGTTCGACACTCAAGGGTTCTCTAGATATTTTTTTAGCAAACACAACGCTTTCTCTCCTAATCAGCATAGTTACCCTCTCCGCAAGGTTCAAGATCATTTTCGTCACCAAGTTTTTAGCTGGTAGTTCTCAGCTTGCTTGAGAATGTTTGGGGTGAAGTTTGGGACATACTCACTGAAACCTGCAGGTAAAATTCTGGAATGAAAACTCTGTGAAGAGGAATAGGCAACACCACCGATTCAGTGGGAGCAGGAGCAATGCAGAGCATAAAGAAGCAAAGCACTACTTACCATCCAGCACCTGTCCAGCTATAACAGACGGATGTACGTCATCACATTTCGTTTTTCGTCCCGCAAATGTACCACATGGAGCACGTGCAATTTCGAAGCTAGACGTTCATCGTGTGAATGAGCTATGAAGGTTTTGAGCGTAACAGATCCATGACGGCCAGTACCTCATCATGTGAGACCACAGAATGAATGCATCTCTATCGGTTTTGCTGTTGCGGAGCAGCCAGATGTTAGAAGCAAGTCTAACAGACTGCCTTAGTTTTGTCCTCATATGAGCTGCAACTCTAATCAAGATTAGCTACTTGCTAGGCTTTTAGCATGTTTAATCTTAGCCAACTACCACTTTTCGCCCTTGCAACTTTGTTCCACAAATCTTAACAAAGTTTACGTTGTTGTAATCACAGTGCATCTTCTGGTGTACTTTCACAGCATTAGACCAAAAATTATATCCTATATGAGAAAAAGGTTGCCTTCAAAGACAACCAGCACCTGAGGATGATGGTTGCATAAACTCAAGCGGCTTTGAAGGAGGAATTCACGATAAGAACGAAGGTCAAAGAAGGGGAAATTGCATAGTTGGGAGACAGGCGGACCTCCTGAGGGTGCTGACCGACGCGCAATTGGCAGCGAAAGATTTGACCTCGGCGATCTAGCATGGCTCGCGGTTGGCGGGGTACGCCCACCGACTATCTAATCACTCGCCGCAGGTCTATACGGCGAGTGATTAGATAGCAGAGAGAGCGTAGTGTTGAAGAGGGCACAGCGATGAGAGTCGCATCAATGCGCAAATCAACGGGCAAGGAAGGGGTCCCATTTCTCGGGTTTCGGGCCGTTTCAAATGGTTTCTTCTTCATCCCTGCTCCACTGACCACCTCTACCCTTATTTCCAATGAGCTAACTTTTCATCGTAAATTCTGCCTTTAAATCGCATTAAACTGGTTAAGCTGGTTTTCGGCTACATCTGTTATGTCCGCTTATATTGCTCTCCTCTTGAAGTGATGCAGCTCTTTTCAAGCTTAAAGGCGCGCTCCGGGATCAGTGCTCACCTATTCCCCTACCCGAGCGCAAGAGAGGCAAGCGTTGATGTCGCGCCCCTTTTGCGGCTTAAAAGTGCACGACAAAGGCGCTAGAAGCTCGCTCGACCCGCAATCCACTCCTTCGTCCGCAAGCCCCGCCTTCCGTTGCCACGTGGCGCTGCTTGAAAAGCGCGGGCGCAGTTGCGGCAGCGGTTGCATTGCGTTCAATGTCATTGGCACTGGAGCAACTGGAGCTAGGCTCGTGAAACTCGTCCAACGCGCCCCTTCTCTATCCCAAGGTGGAATGCGGCTGAAATAGAGGAGGTTCTTGTTCGGGGCGTAATCGGGGTTTCCTTTGCTGGTTGACCTAGCGA
>MU870752.1:27417-42762 GCA_036418205.1 Ostertagia ostertagi | reverse complement strand
GTCTCCTTATTGAAAAGTTCAGTAAGCATCGTCTTGGGTGTTCAGCAAGAAGCTACTGTTAGAAATGTTATGAGGGGATCCCATCGAGGTAGACCCCATTAGCTGTCAAAAGTTGGTAGTAGTTAGTTGGGGTTATTTTTCTCCGTTTTTATTAAGAACAGTCTAATGTAAGCCATTCCGCGGCACGTTCACTATGAGAATTCTCCTTCTTATCAACACGTTTTGATTCCGGTCTCCTCGCCATGTTGAGTGGGAATCATAGGACTCTGATCAGCAAGTTCACTCTGTGGAATGCCTGTCTCGTGCAAAATCATCGTCTTTCCATTTCTTGACTTAGTATCATTTTTAGACACATACGGTTTTCGAGCAAAGTTATAGTTAAGTTATTGGTCTCGGTAGGGACGAGTTCTCGTCTGTAAAGTGAAACCTAAGGTAGAAACTATCAGTACATCGGAGGCCGCATGTAATAATGTTCATGTTGGATCCCACCTCAAATGAAGGTATCGCTGAATTGTTTCATTGTAGGGAAGAAAGGGAGAGGATTTATATCTTCAGGACAAGGTTCTGGTACATGCAGTGAAGGGATGATCTTCAGGCTTTACTGTTAAGGATTTAGGAAATCTCTAAAACTTCTATCAATTTGTGGAACCTCTTTAGGTGTAGAATTTCGACCGAGGCAGATCCTGGAAATGGGGTTTAGACAAAAAGGGTTTTTGATGAGCAAAATGGGAACAAACCATATAGAGGTACATATTTAGTTAATGGAGGACAGTCCTTTGAAGCAAAGTTAGAATTTATTAGTAAGTAATCTGTTAGAAGTTCAAGTATTTCTTTCCCTGAGCTTAGCCCCAAGTACTGTAAGTGGCTCAGTTAGGCTGATGTCAGAGTCCGCGATCCTTTGCGCGATTTTCGCGATTTGCGCGATTTGCGCGATTTTCGCGAAACCTGCGATGGATCACAGGAGTTGGAAGTGCCCGATGAATACTGCGAGGTGTTGTTTAATCCTGCTGCGAATTCTGCTTGGCAGTAAAGATTGGAAGACGAATGTTTGTGGTTCTACTTGTTTCATGTTCAATGTCTATTAGTTCATTGAAATGCTCTTGAATCGTTCCTTTTTTTTCAGGAATCAAACCAAACCAATCACAAAAATTGCAAGTGCCCCATTTGAACAATTGAAACACTGGATATGAAACAAGTGGAATCATGAGCAGTCTCCATTAAACCATAACCATCAAGCAGAAGTGACGGCGGGATTGGAGAACACCTTGCAGTATGGATGGGGCACTTGTGATTTCCGTGACCCGTCGCGCAAATCGCGAAAATCGCGCAAATCGCGAAATCGCGAAGAGTGGATCGCGGACTCTGACACCAGCCGTACTTGGACGTCCTCTCCGACATGGGCGCCCTTTTTCCTGGTGTGATATTGAGAGCTGTTTGGACTAACAGCATGCTCCATAGTCTGAGTCACTCTAAAAGTCAATGTGATTACAAATAAACGCCGGCTGAGACAGCATTAGTCATCTGATAGTACTCTGAGTTGCTCAGTGAAAGGCGCCCACCGCAGGATGATAATGGTTATCGTGGTCTGCGTGTATGGCAGCAGAAATCTTCTAGAAGCTCTTGACTTCAATTTATTGCCGACGCCCGTCGCGCGCTTCCGGCGCTGTTGACGACTCCGGCAAGGGGGACTGCGTGAAGTTGTGGTCTTAAGGCTGTTTTTTTGGGTAATGGAAGAGGCCAGTCTGCAAGCTTTCGCAAGAGTGTTGGGTTCTGAACAAAACTTTTGCCGCATGCGGTATGGTAAATATACCGAGAAAATCTGAGTTAGGTCGAAAACAGCTAAGAAGCAAAACAAAACAGTTTTGAAGATTTTCTTCTGTTTACTTTACCAGAAAACCCCTTCTCTACTTCCACGCGCTAGTAATAGATAGACTCGCAGAGTAGTACATGAAAGTTGGCTCGCCCCATCTCACTGCTTAAGCTGCTTACTTACCTACATCCATGAAAGTTATGGTACTGCTGGTTCAAATCACAAAAAGCAATCTTCAGAGTTGCCAGAAAAGTTTTGCAAAATTGAACACCTAGAATGAATATTAGCAGGACATACGTGTGGCACTATAGGACTAAAGTAATCTGGAAGCTCCTAGACAAGTCCGCTTCAATTTCATGCAAAGATGTGCTTATTCTGTTCTGTAGCCCCCCCTTTTTGCTGGTGCAAGTTTGCTTCAACTGTTATATTTTTTCATTAAACAAAGCATCATAAAGAAAATAATTGAGTCGGAGCATATCTGATAACTAACAAGGCATGGCCTGCGTTTTTCCAAAACTGTGAACAATTCCTCTGGCATTCTGAGGGGTTTTTCACTTGTTACTGCGTTCTGCTCATCCCAGAAAGAAGTATCCAGTTTTCGCTTGTAATGGGTCTGCATCTGCAGCAAAGCTATAACTCATGTAGAATCGTAGGTTAATTTTTACGAAGTGGATCTCGAGCAAGTAATGGTGCAAATGAGTGAACAGAATGGGCGCCCTTGCAGCGGTATTACGGACAAGATCAAGTATCTCTCGTGAAAAGTTCAAGATGGAGGAGGGGGTAGGGAGAGTGAGTTGTAATGGCTGGAACTGACAATGTTTGTTGAAGGCTTGTAGAATTCGGGAAAATTCCAGATTTTCCACAAAGTTATGACTCCTCACCTCTTCCCTCTCCCTACTCATCTCTACGTGCTCCGCTCTTGGGGACGGACGGCTAGACATTCGGTAGATAGGGAAGGTAGCAGGGGAGGTGGTGGAGTAAGAAAGCTCTGGATAGGTTGGGGAGGGGTAGGGAGTGTTAGGAGTCATGGTCTTCCTTAAAACCGGTCAGCAAGGTCAGTCATTACAGGAACGCTATTGCCTCGGATTTCGGTTCCAAATGCGAAATCCACGCAGCACAACACTCTTGGGATGAGGGGTGAGGGGAGGTGCTCAGTTCCGATCTCGGCTGTCATTCGCTTTTTTGGCGGAAATGGTGATGCTGCAAGTAGCGCCATTGACCACGTGTGCCGTCAGGGTTCAAATCCTGGCTCGACTTTCATCCAACCATCACAGTTTCCATCATCGATCGATATACAGGAGAATAAAACTTTTACTTTTACCTTGGCTGGCTCCAAGTCGTTGAACAGGCCGAATCGAATCCTAAAGCTGCTGCGATTCTACATGAATGCCATGAATGCGAATGAATGCGAATGCAGGGTGCGTGGCGCATTCCAAGAAGGGAGTGATCAACGCCAATGCTTTACACCTTAGCAACATTTGAACTCCTCCACCCCAATACAGATTTGCGTTCTTTATGAGCGAAATCTTGTTAAACTCGTACGAATTCTGCACTATGTTCTATAAACAAGACACTTAATGATCTATAAATAAGTCTTAATGGTCCTGCTCCGCAATTAATCGACTATTCGAAGCAAAACATTTTAATTGACCGATAGGCTCAAGAAATAGGCGGCTAAGCGCCAGTGGACTGGCTGGAAAGTTGAGCGTGATTGAACATATGCCCAATTCTTAGTACCCAAGCCTTTGAACTTTTTTTTCTCCTCATTTCAATTTCTGGTACTTGAAAAAGGGGCCTTTTGGCATTTGGTCGTTTTATTCAATTCAATCTCGCCCATGCCTGCCAAGCCATCAATCACTTCCTGATCTGTTCGTTGGTTGTCTGCGGCGACAAATGTTTTGGTCTGAACACCAGTCAGTCCTCCAAGCTATTGTGCAGGCTAAATGTAGGTCCAAATGCTAGAGGAATAAATGTGGAATGAGATGTTCATGATGAGAGCAATTGGCTGAGAGGACCACTTTATCGAGGTTTTTCTCGGATTAGATTAAAGATCACTGCGAATTATTCTCTCCGCCTCTCTCACGGAGGGAGCTTCGTGGGACGCTGACGGGCAGCCGTTCTCAGCAGAGGGTTCAATCGTCTCACCAGTCGGCGGTATTCCCCGTCCTTTGTGTGCCGCTGCGTTTCCCAGAATTATTACACTTCATCGATTGCACTCAAACGTTCTCGTCTGCTTCTAAGCACTTTTTGAACTCGTCATGTGATAGAACGTTTGTTAGTGTGAGGCGTTTGTATTGCTGCTGACTTCCTCCTTGATAAGCTGAGCTGGTGACGTGAATCTCATCCTATCATCGCCGTTTTGGACGAATAAATTTTCGCAGCCGTGATTTTCGTACGAATAATTGTCGCCCCTTTCTTGGAGGTTCAGTTCTCATTTTTGTTAGCTTTCTCCCCGAGCTACCGAACTGGTAGAACGCCTTTGTGGCAAAACCGAGACGAAGAAGACAGATAAGAAGAATAAGAACATCCTGATCTTTTGCTAGTATAGTCTATTTATTATGTTAGTAAGCGGATCCCGAGCTCAAGGGGATAGGAAGCGTTTGCCATTGATCCTTGATCAATCTTTTTCCTTTGGGATGCGGCACGCATTCTACTTCCATTTGTACATTCGTAGTGGCGTTTGAATGCGATGTGGCCTATACAATGACTTGCGGGGGCCAGCCGATGTACAAGTCAGTGTTTTTATCCTCCCAGACAAGTCTGGTACCAATTAACCGACCCCGGAGGGATGGAAGGCTTGGTTGGCCCGGGCGACTCACGACCCAGGATTTGATCCCCGGACCGCTCGCGTGGTAAGCGCGCCACTTGCCACTACACCACTTCCGCCCTTTAATATTATTATATATTTATTATATAATTTATTATTTATTTACTTATTACTATTTATTTATTATTTATACTACTTATTATATTTATTCTAATGGTTTGGAAATAAGCTTCAGAGAGCATTTATCAAATTTTATGTTTATGTAGTCATTCATCAGTAACAATGCTTAGTGTTGTTGACCTTCCCTCTGTTTACGCCACGCATTTCAAGTTCCTTTTAAAATCATGGAGGCAATTTACTGCATTCATTTCCGGACTACACCATCATGATTCAGTATTTTGGTTCCAGAAAAGAGTTTCAGTCGCAAGATGACGTTTGGAAGACTTTTAGCTGATCAACCAGCGTCCAATGTGACTTTATCTATCAAAATCGAGCTTTCAACGAAGATTGACTCCATTAGGCTGACATTTCGGTGCTATCACCTTCTTCGAAGCCTGGAAAATTGGAAGTCAGCTGGGAACTAACCACCGCCCAAACACTCCCAACCTCCAAGAGTTGAACTAGCGTCCTCCTAATAAAGTTATTTCTAATCTCGGTCGGAAAGTGAATTACCGCACTATTATGATCAACCAGCGCCACCATGAAAGGAGTCAACCTAACGCATAGGTAGCACCTAAATGCTGCGAAGCATTCACTTGTGTTCTGCTGTGGCTTCAGCAGCTTTCTGGTACTTGAGCGTCTGTCGCTTCTGTGATTCCAGTGAGACTTGAACGCTTCCGTGAGATTGCTCGAAAAATGTGGTGTCCAAAGTAGAGTTAACACATACGATTCTCTTCCATAGTGATTTGAGCCCAGTTTGGCGATAAAGTTGTCACGCTGTTCCATTTCACTTCTTATTTACCGTGCTTTCTCGGATTTTCAATCCAAAAATCCTTGATATTTTTAGATATTGTAAAACGCAGCTGTTTTCCTGGACTTCTTCCTCCTGCCATTTCTCAAATTGAAAACTTTATCACTGAAATCCTAGTTGCACAGGTTCTTTTTTATATTTCTCCTTTGAAAGGATTGCCGTTTTTCCTCTCTCAATGAGCACTTTTTTTTTCTCGTCGCGGGTAGATTATTGGACTCTTATTTAGCGTGTTGTCATTTCAGCAAATTTCATGCTAAATTTCCCTCCAAATATAGCACTGAATTCAGTTCATGACGTCAATCCGGAAAGAAGGGCAGTCGTTCAAATTCTGTCCAATTTGTCATTTCCGAATACTGCTTTAAAATTCTTTTCGAAACATTCCATGCCGATCATGTGAATATTGACGTAAAGTTGCAAAAAATGTTTATTCACGGACCTTTGCCCGTCTGGTTGTACAGCCATTAGTTCGCTATTTGAATAGTGTGCTTTCTGCTCATTGAGTGTCGTTCCATCTAAATTCACTGTATCTCTCCTACGTAGTTCAAAAAACGATATTCATAATTTGGTTATATTATTCAAATATGTTAAAGCATAGTTAAAGTTAGTTAAGGTCGTACTTTGCCGGAAGAATCCGTGTGATCTAATCGTTTCCAAGCAGTATAAGAGGTTTTTAGATTTGAAACGAATCTTACATAGAGCTTTTTTCTTGAGGAAAACACCCCTTAACACCTCTTTTCTCTGTTTCCTATTACTTTTTGGGATCTAGTCAGGTGGGGGGGGTCGGCGGCATGCGACTCTAGAGCGCTCAAGTGCTCAAAGCGCTTAAAACATAGGTAGCATTGTCTCCAAGTATATTTCCCAAGTTTAGAACGAACTAAGCTTAGAATAGAGAAAACACCGTGGTCGTGCAGCAATTTTTCGCTTTTCTTACGGGATTCTCTCTTCCTAGCTTTTGGCTAGTCTAGTGCTCATTAGGTTTTAAATATTCCTTCATAACGTTTATGTCATAACACAAAGACACATGCATTCTTTGAAAAAACCGCAAGAGACAACGCGCAATTGGCTCAGGGGGGGGCCCAGGTACATCTCGTCAGGATCACGGTGTCTCTCTGTTCCAGGACTAAACTCTTGAATCGGAAAAGTACTCTGGTATGCAGAAGCAATTTCTGTATTTCACAGAGTTCGACGAGCCCACCAAACATTCCATCCCTCCGGGGTCGGTTAATTGGTACCAGACTTGTCTGGGAGGATAAAAACACTGACTTGTACATCGGCTGGCCCCCGCAAGTCATTGTATAGGCCACATCGCATTCAAACGCCACTACGAATGTACAAATGGAAGTAGAATGCGTGCACATCCAAAAAGGGATTCATCAACGGCAAATGCTTTAGTCCTTTTATGGAGTTGCGTACTGCATGCCGAGGCTTAGTCTAGAGACTTCCTACAAATGCCCTGCAAGCCACGACTGGTCAAAAACAAACTTGAGGACATGTGATGCAGATTGTAGCTTTAAAGGACTACGAAGCTAACTGCGCATGTAGAGCAGACTCATGCACCGCATGCCCCTTTTACCGGAATAGCCCTTCTTCCTGATTATTTGCTGTATCCTTCGATTTAGATTTCTGAGCGATCTGCCAGGGCTACGGCTAGGCTATAGACTTCTCAAAATTATATACAGAGTGAAGCCTGATTTTTATATGGGATGAATATTTCGTGATATGCCAAGGCAAATATTGTAATTGCCAGCTGCAAGGACCAACGTTCTAGTGTGGTAGCGGACCTCTCCGCTGAAAACATGGAACTATGGAAGAACTTGGAAGATGACGATTTCGTTGAAACGTTAGACCATTCAATAAATGTCTCACCTAACAACTTTCTAAGGCAATTAACACTAACAAAGTTGTAATTAACGTTCCTAGATGTAAAGTACATCCTCACATTTTTCATATAACCATAGACTTTTTGCTTGAAAGAAAGAAATCGATATACATACTTTTAGTTGAATGCCTTTCTAGAACTCGTAACGCTGGAATTGGTTTTCGATTTGGCTGGTAGAAGTGAAGTGCAACCATCGGTGGTCGCTTGCAAATGTGCAATTTAGTCGCGGACACGCTTCATTTCGCCGATTGAATAGTGACGTCATCTTCTATTATCTTCCTCCAGTGAAGCTTAACCAATAGGATTAGCTAATTTTCCATAGAAGTCCTGGTTTTAGATGGTTCATCACTAAAAACGTTTGGCGCTGGCAATACCTATGAATAGCAAAATAATAATTATGTACTTGAAAATATCAAATTGTTTTTCTGGTTGACGGAAATAACACATGATTCCATGAAAAAAATATATAAAAAATATCAAGTGGAGAGGCTCAAAGTACCATTCGATATCAATTAGGTTATTGATGTTCAATAGTATTTCTTTTAAGTGAAGAATCATTAGAGCATCTCGTCATGAAGACAGAGCATTTAGCGATTCAGACACTATCGCAATATACGGGGGCATCCTTTCAAGACTAAGTCTAGGGGGGCAGGAGCTTCGGGGAAAATGAAAATTGCTCATACAACCTGGAGACTCTATTCAGGGTCAACCGTGCGTTCGCTTTATTCGAACGAGGGGGTCGCAATTGTGGTTTTGGGGAAGGGGGGTCACATTTAGGGCTTGAATGGGAGTAGTAATTTGTTGAGGTTGAGGGAATAGAAACTATAGAAACAGCCATGATAGCGAGGGTGGTGGTCGGGGTAGGGAGAAGGGTGGTTGTATTGGGGAGCCTCCTGAGTCTCATGGTGGTGGTGGGGGGTCGCATCGAGACCCCCTAAAGGAGGGGGGTCGAAAATTTTGAAAAAGTGCGAACGTCACGGTTGACCCTGTCTTTAACCTCCCGCCTAAGGCTTAGTCCTGATAACAAAAAGAGATGCTTCACCCGATTTTTAATGCGGTACCACCACAATGCCCCCGTTCTTGCCCCGCCATTCGTCATCAGACAACAATACGTGAATTCTGTAAAATATATGCGCTTTGTTTCCCGTAGATCGACATTTCGTAATTGCAGACAAAGCAACACATAGGACATCAAATACCATCAAGGGCATCAACATCTGTTTTTCGAAGCCTCTGTCACCTGTATTACCAATTATGCAATTGCGACATACCTCGCTGTGGGAAACGAAATATTTATATTGTTTGATAAACTGCTGTAAATTAACAAACGCTCTGTTGTCTATATCAGCCTTCTGAGGGAGGGGGGGGGTGTGCAAAAATGAATGAACATTCAAATGATTCAGTATTTGTCAGGGGTTTTGGGATACGCCATGCATATGCCCTTCCATTCGGCAATTAGAGGTGCTGAATCCATTTGTTTTAAGAGCAACTATTCGTAAATCGCCGACGAAGTCTAAACTTGTCACACCTTGTGGTCCTCAGTGCAACTACTCAGCCTTGACATGTTTTACATGGTATCTCTTGTCAACTGGATCTATTGCACTTCGGTGACGCTGTTTCAGGTCGTAAATTGCCACTCCCATTCGCCAGAATCGCCCCGTGCGTTAACATCCCTCTTACCCTTCCATATTCAGGTGGGCTATCACTGTCGTATTTTTAGTAACTTCAAAGCTATCTACTCTCACATCATGCCTTGTTGTTCAGAATGTTTCGATTATACAGCTTTCATGCTCTGGACTCATCTGTTGCTCTAGTACGTTACAGTATGAAGTCATTCAAGAATAAGGAAAGATTGTCGCCATTTCTTGAAATCTTGTTCAGGAATCGTTTTTTTTTTCGAACTTGGAATCCTGTTTAGGTGGTGTAGTCACTTTCATTTTGTGCACTATTTTGGGCGCTATCGCAGAATATGGGGACATTGTGGGGACAATGCGTTTAACACCATGAACCCTTTGTTGGAAACGACTAACAATAAGTTTCGTTCAGGAGAGGAGAGACTCGGGAATGCGTGAGCGATTTCCAGTTTCCCAGAAGTCCTACCTCTTAGATTCATTCGTCAATGATGCCCCGCATACTGCGATAGCGCCCTATTTCAGGAATAGTACTTCATTATAATGTTCCTTAGCGTTTAAACAGTGATTATGCTCTGAACTATTCCCTCTTGCCTTTAAACCTACTTTTCACAACAATTATTATGCCTACGAAAGGCAGTTGTCTATCAGGCAGTGATTTAATTTTGCTTACGATAGCGGCATTTAGTGGTAAGATGACAGTGAATTGAAACCTATCAACCTATTTCTGCGATGTTGCTCTACAACATATGGCGGTTGCCTTATCTTATTATTCTTTGGACACGTTCGAAAATTTAGCGCTCGAAATTGCATATTTGGGCCATGATTTCTTCCGCTGCTTTATTCAAAGGAATTGACTAATGAGCTTATCCAACTTCTGTGGAAGCTTATGGTGGAGGGGGTCTATCACATCTTATCTAGTGATATTACGTTCAACAATCCAGGAGTGATGGTTCTGATGTCAGTAGAAAAAAACTCTCCCCAATCAGCCAAAAAAATTTCATTTATACAGAGTTCAATTTCATCCGCTGCCATCAAGTTGTTTTCTTTTCAAGCCTTCTAGAACAACGGATGATTCGAACAAACTATGCTTCTCTCCGGTCAGGACTCCGCTTGGTAGACTTTTCTTTACTCATAGTGCCGGCTCCGAGTATGTTATCATAGGAAAAAATATCTGTTCTTCTGTCAAACTCTCTACCTTGAAACGAGAAATTTTCCTAGTATCTCAAAAAATCATAGCTTAATTGCAACAGCTATTCCTTCGTCAATTTGCTTTTCCCTACAAAACCTGTTTTATTTCTAGCCTCAAATTTTTCGTGTTTAAGGTTCCTTTTTCGTTTTGCTAGTTGTGTGAAGACAACACCGCACCCCCAATGCCGGGACGTAAGCAAACCAGCCCTTTTGGCGCTTCGGCTGGGACCGTATGCTGAATGTTGGGGAGGGGATGGAGTCCCCGACGGTGGACGGACCACTTCAACTCGGTCCTTAGAACCGCCACAATTTGGTGCTTACCTCAGAACTAAGCCTTAAAGAGAGGACGGGTCCGTCCCCTCTCCAAGGCTTAGTCCTGGGGTGAGCAAACCAGCCCTTCTGGCGGAGCTGCTGGACCAGCTGCACCACTTGCGTCAGTACTCTCCTATCGTACCAACCGAGTTGAAGTAAACCGTCGACCGTTGGGGACCCCATCCCCTCCCCAACATTCAGCATACGGTCCCAGCCGAAACGCCAAAAGGGCTGGTTTGCTTACCTCGTACAGCCCCCCGCCCCCCCCAACAAAGCGAGTGTCGGGTGCAGACCATGCACCACAAGTGACGACGGCCTTCACAAAATGTTAATGTTTTCTGCCAATGAAATGATTAGCCTGTTGCAGTTGTATTCTATCGATTGTCACTAATTACAACTATCATTTACCAGAAATCAGCTATCACTATGAACAACTTCTAACCAGATTTACTTGGAGGCCGTCGTCAGTTGTGGTGTTTGGTCTGCACCCGACACTTTCTCGCTTTTTGAAGGGGAGGTTACTAACATGGGTTAGCCTTTGTTTTGATGTTCTTTTTCACATGTTCCATTCTGGGCATGTAATAAATAATGTTTATAAGCAGGCAGTTAAACGTTTCGGCAGAAAATCACCGTCGAAGAGTTACGCGAACTGGTTGTTTCAAATGTTCACATGCAGGGGAATGATGCAAAAGAGAAAAGTGGTTGCCGCACGATTGAAAATTCTTGAAGAAGCACTCGCTGCTAGAATGGGAAGCATTGTTACTCAAAGCGTAGTTATCGAACATACCGTAAGATTCGTACCACCTAATCAGATAATTGAAAGCCCAACTGGCAGACGATTTTTCAAAAAAAAAAAAGTTCAAGAAATACACAAAAATGAGTAGAAAAATTGGTCATCTCTAAACTAAGACCGTATAATTGTCGCGTATCGTCTTTTTCCAAAAAGGTGGAAAAGGGGTTGAAGAAAATGTTGGAATATCATTTGATTGAATGATCCCTATCAGTCCCTCCTCGGTAATGAACCGTTTTTGAACGAGGAAAACACCAATAGGTGAACGAACCTTAACGAATATTTTTTCGAATGTTGTTCGGGTGTGTTTTGCGTTGCTCACATCACCGTAAAGCACCGTCCATGTTAGGTAGCGTGTGAAAAATAGGGCTCTTCATTCCACAACTATTAGTTACATGGGCTCCGGCCTCTACGAGAAATTTCGGCACTATTCAACTATTACGACCCCAAAAACTCAAAATTTTATTTTTCGTCGAAACTTCGCCTATAGGGGTAATTCGGTGCCCTGATCACGAAAATGAGGTTCATTTTTGGCGCTGGCGCCATTTGGCGCCAATTGGCGCCAATTTGGCGCCAAGGGTGTTTTCACCAAATTCGCTGTAAACTTGCACATAGGGGTTATTTAGGGTCCTGATTACGGATATGTCATTCGTTTTTAGCATTTCCACCGTTCAACGCACATTTTCCATTCTCCTGGGTCCTCTCACTTGTACATAATACCTAGGACTGAGCCTAGAAGGAGGGAGGACTCCGGGGTGGGTGAACCAGTCAACATGTGGCAAACGTTAAAGCGTATAAGATCACAGGATAAGTGTTATTCACTTCGGAGCACTCTCCTCCTCAAAGGCTTAGTCCCGATCGCGAGGTGATCAGTGAGAGGGCGCAGACGAGCGGAAAAACAGGCGCGCACAGGCGCTGGAGGGAAAAATGAATGTTATATTCGTGATCAGGACCCCAAATAACCCCTATGTGCAAGTTTACAGCGAATTTGGTGAAAACACCCTTGGCGCCAAATTGGCGCCAATTGGCGCCAAATGGCGCCAGCGCCAAAAATGAACCTCATTTTCGTGATCAGGGCACCGAATTACCCCTATAGGCGAAGTTTCGACGAAAAATAAAATTTTGAGTTTTTGGGGTCGTAATAGTTGAATAGTGCCAAAATTCTTGTCCATTTTTCTTGGTTTTGTATGGCCGAAATCTCGTTTTCTGTGTTCTCACAAATTGGAATCTGGAGCTGTGACCAGATTCCAAGCCAAAAATTTCCACAAGTAAATTCCTTCCACAAAATTTCTTCAGCACCTTGCTAGCACGTTGTCATTCCATAAACATTTCAGTGGAAATTGGAAGATGTTATTGGAAAGACAACTGTGCTGGCAAGGTACTCAAGAAACTAGCGAAGAAAAATATGAAAAGAAAGTTGAAGTTAGCAAGTGTCATTCACTGTATAGCAGGGCCATGTGCTGTTCTTCTGAACATGGAAAGTCGTTTCGAAGAAAAAACCTTAGAGGCAAAGTCCTGGATTGAACTGATTTATTATGCGCTTAATTTGGAAGTGAAAGTGTATATGTGCAGTGTAACGCCATTAATGACAAGCTAGCAAACTATCAACAAGGACGAAAGTAAAGCCCCGTTTCGCGTGGCGGTGAAGCGACATACCATTGATTTGTGGGCGGGATCAGTGGTATTGGGCGGGGTCAGGCTGCATTTAGGGCTTTAGCGTATCGGCTTTGTCAAGGCATCTTGAAAGTTGTGTATATGCTCCCCGCTTACGTATCCCTGTTTTTTTTTCTTTGGAAGGGGCTTTACTTTTTTTTCAATTTCGGCCAAAAATGCCGGATTTTGCCTTCAAAGTATTTCAGCCTTAATCTATGTACTTGCATATCTAATTCCCCGGGAGGAAGCTGCGAACAAGCATGCACGCTCAGTCCCTTTTACGAAAAAATTTTTCGAAATATTTTCTTCTTTAAAGGAATTGCAGCATCGCCCTGTGTATATTATATTTTACGATAATGAACTCGTTATTTTTATAGACTTGCGTGAGAATTTTTCATGGCATCTAACATCACCTTTATCAGCTTCGCACGCACGTGTGTACATCTCCAGAACATTCAGTATATGAGTCATCTGAATAATGTGGGTGGGAACTAACTGGTTTTCATTATGTTGTCACATGGGTGCTGAATTATGGGCAAAACTATTTACGTCAGACGAGATTCGAACCGCGTTTATATTTTCCCATTGACGTGGGCCCACGGCTCTCCCTCGATTTTATATGCTATATTTTGCCACATCTGTTCGTCGTGAACTTATCTGTGCTCACTTGAATTCAGCAGCTTTTATTGTTTGTACTTTTCAAGGACAAATAAGTGGGTAACTCATTGAATCCCTCGGGATGCGCCTTGTACTCAATTTTCATTCTCAAGTTTAGGCACTGTTGCATTTCTCTCTGGACAACAGTACGCCCAGTTTATGTAAATACTTCCCGGTTTCAATACTCAATCTACTGGTGCTCAATAAGGCTGGAGCTTTAGGTTGGATAGGACAGGACTTGATCTTCTGGCTCGCGTAAGTGCAACGCGACGCTTGTTCATCATCATCTAATCCTGAGCGAGATAAGTATGAACGGGTTGCTCTTTGCACTAATTGCTGGTTGGGGGTGGGTGTCAAGAGCGTGGCTTAACCACCGATAGCTATCTCGCATCGTATCCTGCCCCTCATCGCACGAATCATTCTTTGCAATAAGTATCATACATTTCAGTATTTGAATTGCATTCGGGTCTTGAGAGTGTCCCTTGAGTGTAGTATTCTCAGGGGCTGAAGACAAGCAGGTTCCAGAAGCCTGGTTGTGTTGCAGTCAGGGTCTGTCCTATCGTTGTTACTTTTCGAAAAAATTTTACGACCCCCCTCCTACAAGCTCAACCAGGTACGACCCCCCCCCCGTTGGTACTTGTACCAACGTAGGGTCGACTCTGGTTGCAGTTCTTTTTCCAGGTCTGGTCACCCAAAATCGAGAAAATTGAGACGTGTCACACTTTTACTCGAAGCAAGTTTAGGGCTAAGCCTAGGCCAATCATAGGCTTAAGCCAATGTGTAAGCATAAGCCTAAGCCTAAGCCTAAACCCAAGCTTAACCTTAGGCTTCAAGATCGCGCAGCTCTGGTCACCTGACCCCAGGAGCAGAACTGAGCGCCTCTCCAGAAACCCTTGGCAAAAATTTTTTGAGTGCTGAAAATTTGTCGGAATATTACGAATGGAATTTGTATGCAAAGAGGGTGGCGTTAGGCACAACAAAGTGTTTTCATCTGCTCCAATTAATTCTCGTTGAAGACTTGCGGCTAAACGATGTTCATCTAGTTAGGAGTAGTAGGAGGTGAAAAACAATGACAGAGTGATTCATTGTGGTCCAAAAATAAAAAGGCGATTTCCTATCGACGTCATTGCTAACTGACTAAAAGCTCCTATTTACGTGATCCTAATTGCATCACTAATTGGTTGTTTATTGTTTATAGGCTATGGTAATTAGGTGTTTTGTGTGTGCGGAAAATACATGAATACGAGGAAGTGCAAGGACTATCTGAGGGCCATACTTAAAAAATCTTACAAAAATTTCACTGATGGGCGGAGGGGGGGGGGGAACTCCTAGTGATGCAATGGGATTTTTTTAGGGTAAGCTCCATAGCTGACGTAAAGATGACCGATGGTATGACCACATTTTCCGCGGAAATGTTGACAGTGTCTGCAAATGGGTCTCAATCACCATTAGACGTGACCAAAATGTGGCCTAAGGGGCGTTCAAAATAGCACTGGCTGGATAAGTAGCATATGGACTCGAAGAAGGATTTCGGGATAAGGTGGGAGGTCGAGGAAAGGGAAACCGTAGCGAAAGGCAAATGATCCCCTGAGGGTGCGGAACGATGCGCATTTAGCTGTGAAAGGTATGTCCCCAGCGGTCTAGCAGGGCTGTATTCGCGCCGCTTGCGTCGCTGCACGCCCAAC
>MU870752.1:6192-24139 GCA_036418205.1 Ostertagia ostertagi | reverse complement strand
ACATCTTCAGTGGAAAAATCGGTTTATTTGAACAATGGCAGGTTGTTTGTGAACAGCCCCTTTTTCCTCCCTTGGTTGAAGCTTGGAATCTACTCCAGAAGATTCTAGCTCTAGTTGGAAAGTCGGCTCCTTGCCATTTTCATTTTGTTCATAAATGTACATAAATGAATTATTAGTTATGAACAGTAATCTTTTACGTATATTCCCTTTCAAAAAACGAGAAGAGCGTCGGGTGCAGACCATACACCACAAGTGACGACGGCCTCCACAAAATGTAATGTTTTCTGCCAATGAAATGATTAGCCTGTTGCAGTTGTATTCTATCAGTTGTCACTAATTACAACTATCATTCAACAAAAATCAGCCAATATGTTCTGCACCCGATGCTTTCTCGTTTACAGAAAGGAGGGTAATCGCGAGTAGTCACCACAGTTATGTCGCACCCGAAACTGTTATGAAACTATGGAACTTATGCTCATTGGGGTTCTCAAGTCCAACATCTGGAAGCCCTGTTTACGCAGTAAAATGCCCCTTCATTGAAATTGACTCCTGCTCCACATTTACTTTTGAGAATGAAATTTGAAGCGGGTCTATTCCAGTTAGAAGGGGCATCATGATGCAGTTTCTCGGCGAACTAGTGTGAACTCGAACATTCCAGCTTTTCACGCATGTCAAGTGACTGCCCTCACCCCCACCCCTAGACTGGCTACACTCCCCTGGCTCGGAGTTACCCTAGCTTTCTGGAAAAACTGCATCATGATACCCCCAACTAGAATAGACCTTTTCAAACTTCTCCACCATATTTCAAGCGATGACAAAGTGTGCATTGCGCCACACTCTCACACAGGTGATTTGAGCATTTCCAAGCGGTGGGGGTATTTAGCATAATCCCACGTGTAATCCGGCGTCGCCATCACGTGCTCTGCAAATTTCGTGCAACCCCGTGCGTCTGCGGGCAGCTGCAGCGGCGAGGCGATATGTCAGACGTCGCGCACGCGGCGATCAATGCCGCTGCGGCGTCGCGTGCGATCGGGCGCTCGGCCGAGCTCATTTTTGTTGGCAGGCGTCCATGGTGCGTGTGGTTTTCGTTGGCCGCCGCCCAACGACGAAACGGCCTCTTCGGTCGCTTCCGCCGCCGCCGACGTCGCTGGCTGCTACGTGGCAAGTCGGCAGCGGCCCAGCTGGGATTATCCGTCACTCTCGGCGATCCATTCATCTTCTGATTCTTATCACTCTTCTGAGGAACGCATCATTCACACCATCTCTTTTCGATTATCTCGGATTTTCCTGCAGTTTTTTCGTACCAGAAAGTATCTCTTAACTGAATGGAAGCTGATTATGTTACTGAAAATATGTATAGTTCATATCCCAGCCTTTGAGACGGCGTGTCTGCGTACCTATCAGGACTTGCCTACATGAGTTACTAGCAGAACAAGTAATTATGCTGTGCATAACCAACCATTTTTGTTTCTTTTGAGGACTCTCTCAACAGAGCAGCCTTCTGAGATCAAATGGTACTGAAAAGCAGCAAGAAGTACTTGAAAGTGGCCTTGCAACAACTGTTCTGTGGTCTGATTTCAAATTAGTCCCTAGACACGCCCACCCAGGCGATGAGATATGTTCTATGGAGTGTGAGCTTGAGTGAAAGTGGAATGGGAATCGTTTGAATCCAGTTGGAACTTTTTCACATGTCTGCCGTTGCTTTGCTGTTGTTGTTTCTTGTTTCTAGGAATTTCTCCAAAAGTGCAGTTTCGATTTATCGGGCTTTTGTTGCCTAAGTGGGTTTTCTTAAAAGCATGCTTTCGTTTGCCAGCTCATTTTAGGGCAGTGAGCGGGACGGTTTCAATGCGCTGTACAATTTATTTGCCCAAGGTTATTCTTGTTTTCGGATTCCTTGCCTCTTCCGTTATAGTAACAACTATGCTTGAAAAAGTTCATATTCGTAGTCAATTGCATCGAAGCACCTCTTGATGTTAATTTGCATCTTTTTTTTATGAAAACGATCTGAGCCCTCATCTATTTCTGCCAAGTACTTTCGCATTTGTGGTTAAGTTACCGTAAAAACAGTCGTTGCACTTTCACGGTATTGGTCTTTTTTGTTTTAAATGGGTCTATTGCAACACGCTCTTGCTTAATCATTCTGAGTTATGGCTCTGAAAAGAGATGTCATAGAAGTAAAGGGGACGCTTATCAACTTCGGACAACTCAATTAAAATTTAATATGTGTTCAATACCAATTTTGATAAGTCGTTAATCAAGTTGTAAAACTTGACGTCAATATTGAACTCTGAAATTTGTGGTACTGGATTTGTTGCATATCATCGTTAACATTTTTCCAGAAGTTATCACTTCAGAGTCGCTGCAGCTTTAAGTTTTAATGCTAATTTCTTCGTTTTTTTTGTAGTTGCCTAGAATTAATAACTTGAATTCAAATTGACTGATTTCTCCAACAGTTGGAACCTCTGAACAGCTGGTCTGAAGATTTCCTGCGCGACGTTATAAATACTTGAATATTTATTCTCTGTATAATATAAAATATCTGTGTCACTGATTCATATTCCGTATATTAAAATCAAGGCACTAGGAGCAGTGCATCTCATGGCATTACAACGCACTGCTAACACTTTCAATTTTTACACAATTATTTTTTGTTTTGCAACTGTGAGCTCGTCTGCTTTCGTTTGAGCATCATATGATTTGAGGGTTTCCTGTCGCGATGTCTTGTTTTCTGTAGCAAAAGTTGGGTAAGTATGGGGAAAGCGTGCAAAACAGTAGAGCCATCATTGCAATTTCTTCACAGTTATTTTTTGTTTTGCAACATCCCATCACCTTCATTTCTGGCTCATGTGATGCAAGGGTTTCCCATGACGACATTTTCTGCAGTGGCGGTTGGTAAACAGCCGGGGATCACGTGCACGAGGCATGCGGAAGATTGGTGATGGTGGCCTGGTGGGTTCTGGTCTTTTGACTGCCGATGAGTTTTCAAAAATCTTAAGCTACTAAGTGATGCTCTTTATGTCCCAATCTTATATGGTTTAAGAGTGGTATAGAGAGGTGATCTGTATTCTTTCATTGCAACTATTTCAACATAACGCCTATTCATGCGCACTGATCCTGGTAACGCAGAATCCTCTCTTTTGCTTTGCTGTTTTCGCTGCTTACTGCCAATTTTTAGCTCCACTAGCTATATGAACGAACTGGCAGAGGTTTACCACAAGATCCATTTTCTTCGACAACCCAAAGCAAAGTTGATTACGGTGTATAAAATCGAGAGCGCTCTTGTTTGAAATGTTGAATTATTTTAAAGTTTGTCAGCATCCACTTTTCTAGGGGAACAGGGCTTCACATTGCCTCGCAACGATTAGTTTCTTTTGCGGCGAAGAACTGGTAAGGTCTGGTTCTCTGAGCTATTTATCTGTGTAGGAAAATCTTCCTTAAATGTAAATCAGTTTTTGATGTGGTACGCTATTTTGGTTTCCTCGTACAAACTATTATCGTTAAAGCTTTTCCTTTTCTTGCTATAAACAGCCAATACCAATAACTGCTGAATAGTTCAGCAGTATTGATGTTCCATGCTGGGTAAAACGATAAACGGTTTTTATGTGGAAATGGTTGACAAATGTAAGCTGAATTCAGGATCAACGTTTGCAGGAAAATCATTTATTCAGTATCAGATTTGTGCATTGCACGATGTTTTGCATTGCACTCATGAACGGTGGCTGTTTTAAAGTGTGTTGCTACTGCACACGCCGTTTGAATATCTATCATCGATCGTCAACCAATATTTAATCAGTGAATACCAATTGCACGGGGAATTACATTCGTAATGGGATATTTGCCACAGAGATATAGGCGGTGCCATATACATATTCATTGAATTCACTTTTGCACTATTGCGCTCTTACAACCACAATTGGAGTGAGGTGGGCAAGTTTTCCCCGTGCAAACTTCTCCTGTGGTTTACCCATCGTAGCGCCCCTCTCCTCTCCAGATCTTTTCCTAAGAACAACCTGATCAGTGAGTAGAGATGAGCGAGCAGAAAATGTTGCTAAATTATGTTAGCGCCATAAATATATGTTATAGAATTTACAGCGAATTTAAAGCAAATATTGCATCAAAATTTTGTGGGTTGGTGCCACCCCAGAATGAATTTCATGTTCATGATCAGGAGCCTCGATAACCCTCTCGTAGAAAGTTTCAGGGAAACAAATTTTGGTCTCATCTCACATCTACTGGGGTTATAGTAGTGGCAGTCGTGCCGAGTTTTTCGTCGAGACTGTGCGCATTGTGAGTGTTGTTCCAGTTCTGTTGCGGTTCTCATAGTGTAGTGTACTGGTTTTGTGCTTTGCTTTTGGTTTCTGGCGGTTTCGCCTGTAATTTAGTTTTCTTCAGCCTGGATCTTGTTTTGGCAGCAGAGTCAGTGTATCATTTCGCACATATTCACTCTTCGCGGCATGCGATGTAGCATGTTGGCGATCCGAGTTGTACCTGTCCGCTCCACCTATCTGTTTCAGCCTTAAAAAATTGGCTTCAGAAGTATTGAAAAAGGCATTTCGCAAAGGTACTTTACTTGTAATTCGGCGCACTTTTAGTATCCTAAAGTGACGTGTATTTTTTGTGGTGTCTAATAACAAAAGCGCAAAAAACACATCAGTTACCTCTTCCTCTCTTCTATTTTTCCATTTTCTTTGCTTTGATGTCTAATGTAGGTGAAAAATCAAATGCAAGTGAAAATGTGCTGCCTTCAATTATACTTGTTGCACGGTAGGCGCAGTGCTTGAGATTAGATCATGCTTTGCGTTCCTTTTTCTTTTTCCATTGACTAGATACTCATCGATCGCAGAATTGCGTGGTCGATATCTATATTCTCGACACTTGAAACTTCAAATCATGATCCGCTTTACCGCTTTTCTTCGCGAAGCGAGAGACGTCCGATGTGCTCGTGACCACTCGTTCGGCTCGGCTAGAAAAATAGGGGCTACTAATCATTCGGTTTGATCTGCAGTTGCACTGGGCTCACCACTTATAGGAAGGTTAACGGATCCCTGATCTTGACCTCTTTTGGCATTCTTATGTTTGTGTAACCAAGCAGTAATCAAGTTTTGAGATGCAACATAGTTATTGGTCCTTCTAAGCTGCATCTCTCGTTTCTTTAATCTTTCTTGCATCAAAGAGGAGTTCTGTAATAAGTTCACTAATAGGACACCTTTGCCAGCGTTGGCCGTTGTGATTGTGAAGTACATTATTGGCATGACGTTTGTGTGATTTAGAGTCATTTGCACTGAGTATATAAAAGGAAGTTCATTCTGGGCAGTTTTTGGGATGCCTGGAATAGGAAATTCGTGGGAACGCTAAGACAATCTACTAAGAACCAAAATTTACCATATATTTTTGGCCAGCTTGACTAAGCTTGCCACTGCGTGCATGTCAAAGAAGGCTTTAGTGAAACTGAGTATAACCGGACTTTTGTGTTCAGTAACATGCTGCTTTCAAGAGATTTGACTTATGTTATTAACGGCACGGTGGTGCTATAGCAGGTATTTCCTGTAGCTCGCCATTACTCATAGAGATCCACAATTTTTTATTGAAAACTGATACTGTCCAATGGAAGAATAGGTCTTGGACATCTGTGTATTAGTGCGAACGTTTAGGCTTCAGCCGCTAGCGTGAATATATACCATGCTTCGGTTTTGGAATGGTTTGGCGGTTGAATAACTTTTTATGCTGGTGTCATCGAAACAAAAACACCAACACTTATCGTTCCTAAAAAACCTCGACCATCTTAAGAGGCTGAGCAGATCGCCATTTGAATTGATCTTGATGGTAGAGACGACATCACAAATGAAGTGACATGTTTTCCTTATTGCGCATCTGGGTAACAATTTTCGTGACCACTCCTTTATCAAGCTAATCGCTCTTATCAGCCGATACCACTTGTCACTCTTTGTCACCCACCAGATATATTCCCGTCCCACCCTCTACGTCATTTCTAACCTACGAGACGGATCCTCATCGCTGCTGGGCTGCGCCAGGGTGAATAACGGTCGAGGAATTCCTCGACCATCTCTCTGCTGTGCGAGAGTAGAGCCGATAGTGAATGTACGCGCGGAGAGCACAGACGGCTCGCGGGTGGCGAGAGTGAATGTCCGCGCGCGAGAACGTAAAGGATCAGGCGAAAATCCTCGACGTGCCGTTGAGGAATCCTCAAGCAATATTCACCCTGGGCCGCGCCCTATTAATTCCGTGACGCTTGCGCTCTGAAGTGCTTTATCAGCCTTTATCAGTTGTTATCACTTTCGGTTATCCATCACCAATATCTCCGTCCCACACCACAAAACACTTGTGAATAAAAAACATGTAATGCCAACGCGGACGCCACAAGGGAATTACGAATTTTCCGTTCCAATGAAACTTATCATCCTTTATTAGTTTGTACCACTTCTAATCACGAACCAGTAATGTCCCCCTTCCCTTCCCAAAATAATGCTTGCAAATATGGACGCTCTAATGTCACTATGAACGACAAAAGTATGCCGGCAACATCTGCCATGTGGCGCTCCACCCGTCAGCCTTACTCAGACTGATAATCCCTCTTCGATCGCCTACGCGGCCGCATGTATCCTATCCCATACTCGCCATACCATATATAATTACGGCCGCCCTAACAGTAGTGTCCCCTTGCCCTTCCCAAATAATGCTTGTGCAAATATGGACGCCTCTACATGTCAGATGAACGGACAAAAGTATGCCGGCGACAATTGCCCTGTGGCGCACCGTTAGCCTTAATCAGCTGATATCACTTTCGATCGCCTACCGGCCATGTTCCTATCCCTACTCACATACCATATATAATTACGGACGCCCTAATGACAACATGAGCGACAAAACGACGTTGGTAACTCTTGCATTCTAGCCCCTCTTATCAGCTATTATCAGTCGTTATCAGTTCCTATCACGTACCACTTGTGTCCCCATCCCACCCCCTATAACATATGTAAGAACCACTGCGCTATCGTTGCTGTGACTCGAGCTATGAATTTCCGGTCAAACACACACACAGACGCACAGACATACCATCAGACACACTTAACCGATCATATATGTATATAGTAGAATACCACTACCGCTGTACCGTGCATCATTTGTAGGACAGGGTAGCCTGTTGAACCGTAGTGCACTTCCCATCTCTTTTTCTTTCTTCTACCCCTCAGAGACTTCCACAGTATTTGTGTTCCTTCAGCATTCCTCTACTATATGCAGAAAAAAGTCCATGATAATGGCTACTCTCTCAACGAACTTTCTGGCTAGTTTTGTTTTGCCTGAGTAGGGAGAGACATATAAATGATCTCCCTCTGCATCTCTCTTTTGCAGCTTCTTATTCCTTATGAATGTTTGTTGTTTATTCGAAAATGGTCTAGTTTGGTTTAAAGCTGTCGGTAGCGTCGGGCTGTTCGTTCGTCTGCTATCACTGTGCCGAAACAGGGATTATTGGTTCAAATCGCGTAGTTCGCATGTACGTTTATGCGCATTCGAAATGTACTATTTTTATGCAGCGTTGTTCCACGTTTGCATGATATATGCCGAAATGCTTCCACACACGATCAAATCTAGCATTTAAACTTTTGTAATCTTCCGTCATGTTCGTCATTTGTCTCATTATTTTTTTGAATTCGAGATTAATGGAAGCTCGTATAAACCTTATTTTTATACGTCTTCATATTGCAATTTCAGAGCTTTCCTATGTGAGGAGCTTTTACAGTATAACTATGAGTTTTCTCAATCTTCGTGCTTTACGAATCCAGAAAGCGACAACCGTCGCGGATCTTTCCGACGAGGCTCTTATAAAAGTGTTCCAAAGGTTAGTTTTTTCGAACTTTATCTCTTTTTATGTTGAAATTTGGCTGTCTGGCTTAGTTCCATCATTACATTGCTGAGAATTCGAGGCATGAGCCACAAGTTGAGCGTGATTCGAATGGAGCATGTAGCTCTAGTTGTTTTCCCCACTACTTTTATCTCATTGCCACCCCTTCACCTCATTGTTCTGCATAGTCATAGTCTTTCGTTATTTTTTCAGCGCGTGTGGAGTCTCCCAGCCTATGGTGGCAGTAAATTGTTTTTTCTCATATAATATGTTTTACACAACATTTTCTGGAAACCGTTGTAGGTGCGACAATGTGACAATATTACGATGTTCGAACGTGTGTCGTCGCTGGCGCGCTTTGATTTTCACGGAGGAGCGAAAACCGCAGTCTGTGGTTCGTCGTGCACAGGACACAGTTGGAATCTTCATCGTCGATCGAAGGAGGTAGCATATTGTTCGCACATATTCTTTAACATTTTCAATTTTTCTGGTATACTAGCCTACTTTCAGGGCAATCCTTGAGAAAATATGTCCTGGTTCTGAGCCGACGAAACTAACAGCTACTCGTAGTGAATGTTCACTACTTATAACGCCTTCGATTCGAACACCGAGGATCACTCGAAGTTCTCATAATGATGCTGTTAGTTTCCTCTTCATTATTTCTACTGGTATACCTTCTCCGCTATGCTCATGATGTATGAAATATTAGAAAAGCTTGCCGAAGTTCTAATATTAAGCCTAAATTTCTTCTTGGAATTATATGAAAGTCTTCCTGCTAATAGGAAAGGGGTTTTTGGTATGAATTGAGCGATAACTTCATAGGTCGTGCTTCTCACCACTTCTTTCTTCTACTTCTAAAGTTGGCAAAATCTCGTCCTCCGAACGGATTCATGAAAACCATTAATTGATCATCTGAACACTGTTAATTGATCATCAGATCACTGAGATTGGTAAAGCTAGGCAGACGGCTAGCATTTGGTTAGGAGGATTCGAAGAATCAGTCTTGTAGGCTAGGGAATCTTTACAATTTTTCGTTCTTTCTGTGAGCCCATTTTTAGATAATAATTTGACGCGGTTCTGTCATCATTGCTCACTTTTGGTTTGCTTTTCGAAGGTATTGAGATTACTTGGATATTAAAATCGGTCTTTTAGATTTCTGCTCTCATGTTAGTTATCAATTAAAATAGTCTGAGTGAAAGAAAAATCAGCGAACATTGCCCTTGGAGTTCATCTTAGACGCCAAATCGGGTCAAATTGAAGTGCAAGAGCTTGATTGAGAACATACGGTAAATGAAGTAGTGTAGTCTAGGGCCGCTCGGCATGGATTGTTACCCTCTTACAATTGCAAATTAGTAGTTGGTTAGCCAGGGCGGAAGTGGTGTAGTGGCAAGTGGCACGCTTACCACGCGAGCGGTCCGGGGATCAAATCCTGGGTCGTGAGTCGCCCGGGCCAACCAAGCCTTCCATCCCTCCGGGGTCGGTTAATTGGTACCAGACTTGTCTGGGAGGATAAAAACACTGACTTGTACATCGGCTGGCCCCCGCAAGTCATTGTATAGGCCACATCGCATTCAAACGCCACTACGAATGTACAAATGGAAGTAGAATGCGTGCCGCATCCCAAAAAGGGATTGATCAACGGCAAATGCTTTATCCTTCATGCTTTACTTGGTCATAGCCCATTGGTGATATCGAGTTATAGTGTGAATTTCTGATTAGAGGGAAACTCAACTGCTCTCCCCTTGGAAACTCATCCCAGGGCATTGGTCATATGCAAAGCGGTGGATTTGTAGTGTTATCTGGGAACTCGCACAACCACACTGTTACAGCAACTCTACTTTTTTTCCTTTTTGAAAAGCTTAACAATACACGAAATGTGCCGTTCCGTCTGGACCCCATGCGTTATACGCAACACCCCGTGAACTTGAAGTTAAGGTTTTGCGGCACAGCAGGAAATTAAGCGTAGAACTTTTAGAATTTTTGAATACTACAACCTATGATGACTAAAGCCACATTTTTGCGCTCCACTGTTCGGCCGCAGGCTTGAAAGAAAAGCACTACTCTCTAAATAAAGGAAATTTTGAATACCACTACTGACAAATTATTGTAGGAACTATTGATCCACATGTGACTATATCCCTTTACATAAACCCCATATCCCGTACACCCGTGGGAGTGGAGGGATGGGGTGGGGTGGATAGAGTTGGGATAAGAGAAGTTGCGCGTGGCTCACGATCACTGCTCTATTCGTTTGATATTGCGATGTCATGCTTTGTGTTGAAGTCTGTAATTAGGGCACACCCGTTGGCAAAACACGAAGTGTTCGTGATCCTAGTCAAACGCCTCCATTTTGTCTTCTATGCCAAACTTTCGCCGTGTTGTAAGGACTGATGTAGAAGGGTGCTGATCCCAGATTCCTACAGATTTGGTTGACGTTAGGCGCTCATACTTCGTTTGGTGATCTCGACAGTGTGTAAAATGTAAGCACTGGACCATTACTTTGGAAGAAATTCTCAATAGTTCTCGTTAGGAAATGGTTTGGCACATTTGAAGAGCATTTTCAACGTTTGCATCCAAAAACATGGCAAGTGTGCTTCGCATGTTGCGATGGCTCGTGACCCTGCTCCCTTTCAAAGGTCTTGCAACAGCTCATCCATCTGGCTGGTAGTTTTAGCTTCTCATAACTTGCGTGTGCTTTGTGGAAGCTTCCTTTGTTACCAACGATATAGCAGAATACTGCACAAGTCTCATGCTGTTTGTTTGTGTCCTTATGAGTTATTTCAGCCTTTCCAACTATTGTAGACATGCTTTTCATGGCTACATCTCAGCCCCAATTGTTTAATGCAGGCTTTTAAAAATCACCCGGATTCTGCACCATGCGCTAGAGTTGCGATTTCGGATCGTCATAATAGGTTTGATTTTCAGACTCCCAAGGAACCACCTATTCCCTTGGAAACCACCACGGTATTTATGGAAGATCAATTTGTAGATCAAACACAAGCTTCGTGGGCTTTCACATTTGACTTTTCAACCTGGGCGAGTAAGCATCACGTTGTTGAGGTGAGTAGGAAATATATTAGTTCTTGCTGAAATATGTTCCCTGGCATTGCAGCCATGTTTTTCAGGTATGTCTCCAGAACTTTTGTTCATTCCTTGACCGCGAACATCCACGGATGGAGTTTCCGGGTGGCAACGGACATGCAGATGGCAGCAGCCACGGAAGCTCACCACATAATGGTGCTATGGTATGTGACCTCTAATAGTGCGTGTACCAACAGTTGTACAAACTACTGTCTTTCGAATAGTTTGCTATACCACCGTTGTTCTTGCACGTGTCAAAAATCGCTACGAATTTTGTTACTACATGTTTAGCGGAGGTAGAGAGTAGTTGAAGCATTTCTTTCTTCTCTTCCAGAGCTCTGGGCTGAGGAGAATCTGACAATGTAGCGCTTTGTAGTGCACTCCAGGTTTTTCTCAGCCCATTTGCCTGATGTGTGGTGCTTCTGTTGGCATAGAACGAGCGCCTACTTATTGCTTCGCATCTGCAGCGTTTTTTGAGGTGTTCGTAGAGTGCATTGGTAGAATTCGCGTCACCGCGTGCCAGGCACAACCGAGTTCAATTGGGTTCGTCGGCGTTCTCGGCGGGTGGTGGTGTGGGCTGCAAAGGTTGCGATTTCGCGCGCGGCGACTGTGATTCAGGGTGTTTGTTGTAAATAGCGCGCGATGCAGCCATTTTTCGGCGTCTAGATATATCGGCGTGGGCTTATCCAATGGCAAGCTCCTGTTGAAAGTGGAATCAGAATGAATTAGATCGGGAATATCGATTAAACGGAAACGTTTTTCACCTCAATTGTTTCTCCTTGATGACAACCTTTTGAGCATTAAGGGTCTTCCTCACATGGCTCATTTTTCTCGAGTACTCATGTGTTCAACAACGAAATTTTCGAAGTCACTCTCTTTTCAAGTAGTGTTGAGCGTGGAAGGTGATACATGGAGTGGGCCAAAATTATGAGGACCGCGTGCGCGCGCGTCATATCCACTTTTTTCCGAGTCGCTCCATTTTCATCTCCTTTTCTGTGCACTATGTGAGAGGGTACAATGTCTTCTTCCTAATGAAACCAAATTTCATGCAGTTCTCAAAACTAGTGAAATAACAACATCTTTTACGTCAGTCCTCAAATTGAACTCACTAGGGGCTCTGGCACGTTACATCTAGCGGCAGCAGTCTAACGTATCAGGGAAGCTCTTATGAGCAACAGTTCAACTCTTCAATAAGTTTGGAAACCACAGATGGAAAATTCGGAGACTCGAAAGTTACAGTTACCACCAGGATAATTATCAGATGCAGAAACTAGGTCTCCCCTTGTCGACTTTCGTACTCCCAAAATGAAAAAATTGATGTGAAAACCCAGCCAGACACTCTAAAGACTCCACATCTGTAGTGGATAGAAAGCCACTCGAGTAGTCTACTTGGGACTTTTTACAGGACCGAGCACCCAAGAATAAAGCAAAAATTCTCTAAAAAGCGATTTTTCGAGTTCGTTGCTTTCGAAGAATTGTTACAATGGAACCCCACCTAATAGCTCTAGATTTCTGTATTTTACACCCTGGAGGCAAGCGCAAATAAATGCCCCACAAAACTTTGATTCCCTGAAGAAAGCAGAGCAGAAGGCCTGGAAACATTTTGACACGCCTCAGTTGCGTGCCACCGCACGCGCCATCCCCTTCATCTGAAGGCTCGTGTAAACGGGGCAGGTGGCAGATCTCAATTCTATTCTGGAATTACTTTGAGATAAGAGTTACAAACACTTCCCTGAAGTTTGTTTGTTCCATCAAGCTACTATGCGTTTTTAACGACACAATGTCTTGGTCCTCATAATTTTGGCCCACCCTGTGTATCGTATTGGTAGGGCACGTTTCCACCTACGCCAATATACACTGTTAGGCGCTGGTTAGTGCCTTCGAGATGAGTCAGCCGTGCGTTCGCATTTTCACTTGAATTCGAAGGGACCTGTTCTTGTCCACAGGGTCTGTCTAATGATTCGTGAGAAAAGGCTACTTCTGTTTCTTAGATCTCATAGCAGGTAATCTATTCTTGTTATCCCCCGTTTGAGATTCGTATTGATTTCCACATCCAGTTAGTCCCTCTTTTTCGGCTATCATCACAGAATTCACGCAATTTGGTCAAAGGTCAATTGTTCTATAAGATCTGTCACTAAATAATGGCCGACCTTAGAGAAATTCTGAATGCGTGGACTAGCAGAGCAACAGTAGTGGTATTAGGAACAATTTCAATGCATTAGATGATAGATTTGAGACGATGTCATGCTTTTGATCAGAGGAGTCAGCAACTCAAATATATGTTTAAGCTCACACCACCATGGTCCGGAGGCGTTGCTGGTCGTTCACCACCAGGAGAAGGATGTACTGGTAATGGAGTTCCTGATCAGCGTGGCTATGCATATTACCAATTGCCCTCTGCACGGGCCTTGATGGCTCACAGCCCTCCTTTGACTGTCATGGATGACGAGGTGAGTGAATGAACGGCTGCTCATTAGTTTCTACTCTACTGTCTTTTTTTACCTATAGCCAGCAGCAATATTTCAACTATTTTAAGACAGTAGCAGAACTGACGCGATTATCATCTGGTCGATTGGAACGCCTAGCGAGCGCGTTACGCGTAATTCGTCCTTTGCACATTGTATTTCGCGATCACTCGCTCTATAACCATCGCCCTACTCTGCTACTGATATGGTTTCTCAAGTTGTAAGTGTGATTTTATCGGATCATAATGGTTTATAAATCATATCAGAATCGTTTCATACGGTTTGTTGGTCTGAAAAAAGTCAAGTAAAGATGAGAAAATCTAAATGAACTGTTCAATATCGGTACCAACACCAACAAAGTCATGCAAAGAGTTAATTGTATTGTCTCACGCGGCAAATTTGTGTACGGTGCACTGTAAATACTGGTTGTCACTCGTACACATTGATCTTGTAATGTTTTGGAGAACATGAAACCGTTTTCGTTTACGTTCATGTTTTTTCGAACATTTCTTGAGACAGGCATATAAGATAGCTCATGAGCCGTACGTTATCATATTTCGAAACTTTGTATGCTTAGGTTCCTTCTATTGTGATCAGCTGAGTGTGCAACATTTTTTGAAATTCAGGCTCCAACCGTCGGTGCGTCGCGTAACGTTTGACGGCATTCAAGCTCATCACCTGATTCCGTTGCATAAGATATTCGACCTCAGCGGTATTGATGAGCTAAACGTCAACCAACCGGTTTGTTTTGTCTTTCTACTGAATTTGTTATATTTTTTGATTAACATCTTTTTTTCAGCGATTTTCTCCGGCAGTTTGTGTGTCTCATCGCTTATTAATGAACTGGCTGGCGTTGCCGTCACAGCACAGACGTAGACTTCGTATGCGGCTGTCCGGCTGTCGCACAATGACTGCGCGTGGTCTTGCTGTCTTTGTGAGGGTGCGCTAGCATCAGTCATATTTTGCTTACTTTTATGATCCCACTTTTCAATTCAAAATTTAATAGTTGCTTTTAGAGCTGGAAAGTCACTCCAGAGCCGTGTTTGTTTGACCAGATATCCATTGATCTTCGTTCAGTGCCAGTTTATGATTTCCTTGCTGAAATGGAAACTCCAACGAAGGATCCGGAAGAGGTATTTTCACGATGGTTCTTGCATGAATGTCCTAGAATTAGGAACACCTAGGCAGCGGGCAATCTTTACTGTTCCAGCCTGAGGATTGGCGGCCACCCACGCCACCTGCAGCTGCATACGGTCATGGACCAATGGCAGCAGCAAGCAGATGGACAAACTGCAAACTCACCGTGAAACACCGCAAAGGCAATGCCACACTGAATATGTGCGTAGCTGAAGGGTACGCAAGTCTTCTAATATTTGCTCACGGTCTCGTTACACGTGTGTATGTGCACAGGAAATTTTCCTTTTCAGATTTATCGTGCTCCAATGTAATTCAGTAGGGGAGCAGCGATCCACACAACAGGCATCTTCGTTGTGTCGAAGGAGTGTTCTTCCACGACCATCTTCTTCTCAATGTTTCGAGGCAAAAACGAAAGGCGGTGAGTGAGGGATTGTTTTCTGCATAGACTAGTAAGCTCCCTTTATTTTTGAGCAACTGCGAGCTAATGGGTGTGGCTCACTAGGACAGAAAGCGACTTTTTCGCGTTTCGCAGCGCGAAACATTGTTCGTTGCGGGAATCTCGGGTCCACTGATGATTCGCTGCGGGAACCTCGGGTCCACTGATGATCAGCGGTGGACCTGAGGTTCCCGCAGCGAAAATGTTTCGCGCTGCGAAACGCGAAAAAGTCGCTTTCTGTCCTAGTGAACCACACCCCGAGTTAATACCCTTCTGAGCTCTAAACATTGGTTCGAACATGGACGATTCCCTGTCTTAACGACAACATACTCATTTGTCAGCGATTCGTTATAGAAGGCAAACTCACCATGAGTGGGATGCACTGAGAAAAGCACCTTTCCGCATGGTTCTTATCCGAACATTCGTTTTCGGCTTGTAGACCTGCTTGTTTCAACTACTTGAAAATTTGTTGATAATGTAAACCAGGTAATGTTAGCATGTAGATAAGTAAGAGGTATTACAGGTTCGCTGCCACGTTCCGATCAATCACCGTTGAAACGAATCGACACAGATCCGCTACACCGTAGTTCCTCGGTGCTCGACAAGATGTTCGGCTTCTTGCTGCGTTCAAACGCATAACATGATGTGAGCAATGATAAGCTGAGCTTATTTCTGCCTGCCTACACACACCTGCCTTTGAAAACTGCTCGGTACACTGCTGTGCCCGTTGACGCTCGAACCGATGTGATTAATAATTAATGCTGTCCTTCCTATTCCAAATAATGTAGGCTACTGAGTTGTAAATAAGCCATTGTGTGCATCATTTCATAAGATTCCAAAGAAATTAGTGGCCTGCTCAGCTCGCTTGCTCGGCTTTAAGCTCAACTCAATTTTGCACGTGTCAGTAAAAAAGCGCTGATGAACACCCTCTCAATAGGCATCTTTCGAATTCGTGAGTGAAGCGATCTTTAGAAGTCTGAAAGCAGCTTCAGAATGTTTAGAATTCTTGGCATATCAATTTCTTGATTTATACACTGGTTTGTTTTACAACCATATAGCCTGCATATGCGCTTTATATAAGAAAAATAGCTTGTGTTTTGTCTATTTTGCGTCATTTTTCAAATTTTGAGGTTCTCTTTTTTGTAAGTAATAGTTTGCGAGAAATTTCACACGTCGATTGCTCAACACACGTGTGGTGAAAGTCGCATCGTCCATCCTTTTGCATCTTCGAACGACCACCACCAACATTGTGATTTACGATTTTGTCATCCTCATCTCTCGGTGAAGTCGCTACGTGTATAGTAAAGTAACGCTGCGGTATTATACGATGTTCATATGCTTGTACAGTAGAAAAGTTATGGTGTACATACATAAATGTTATTATTGTACGCATACATATATAAGTATACATTTTTATTTGTTAAGAAGTCCGTTTTCCATTGTTTGTTCGTATCTATGCGGCGTACGCAGCATTGCTATTTTGTTTTCAAATCCACTCCGCCTATCGATGTTGCTCGCCTCTGCTCTCTCTCTCTCTTTGATCATTGGTACGATCTCACGATGTATTGTTCTCAAATACAATTCTAATGACTATGTAAAAGGAAAACAATCGGGATAATCACGATAGCTGTCTCTATTGTAATCATGGCTGGCTATGTGCTGGGTAATCCGAAAGCTTTGCTCATTCTGTCGATGTTATATGCCACTTGTAAAGCAACGACCTGTAGTACTTTTCTAGTGCAGACTACTGAGCTAACATCACATCCGTGTTTTGGAAGTGGGAAAATTTTCATACTTTTCCTTTTCTCAAAGATTCCATACGGAAACGGTGTCAATCAGTTCAGTAGTAGGTACTGCCGTCATTCACAAAGGCGTCGTGAGTTTCCCGTTTTCAATGTTGTTCCGTTTGACCCGCCTGCAACTTGTATTCGTACCGGTGTCCGCTTTGTGCATGTCTTGCGTTACTTGTATGTGTATGTGTATCACTTTATCCTCTCCTTGCTCCGCCTTTCTATTGCTGCAACTCGTTTTCCACTAAGCTCTTTCAAGTAGCGTTTAGGTGGACAATGAGAGTCGCGGCCTCTTTGTTGTTCACACGTGGTCGTTTCTCTGAACGTCAATTGTACATCAATGACGAGATTTTTATGTAAGAATTGCACATAATTAATAATAATGTATGCTGCAAAACAAATGATGAGGAGCTTATCGTGATTTCGTGTGTCCGATAACGGTGTGTCTGTCCGAATTGGTTGTAATTAGCTGATATGCTTTGTTCTTTAGGGCGCAAAGGTTTTGCCTTGTAGTTCATTGTCAGACTAGGTCGGCAGTTTTTTTTTCTTGTACAGAATTTTTTGTTTGATGTTTAATGAATTTACCAGAAGTGTAATAAATATGTGAATGTTAGTGTTTTTGTGCAACTTTCTTCTACCATATACAGCTAATCTAATCTGCCTTCATTGAGCTGTAGCACATATGCTCATCTGTGGAGGTGGATGTGGCGAGTGTTTCTCCCGTCTTTTCTGCGAGGGCTATCTCGGAATCCAAGAAAACGTGATTCCACTATGCCATGTGTCCATATGGCGGCTAAAATGGATGGTGTCGGGCTTTTCTTGCGCACTGATGGGTGCAGCGACTTACAGAGGAGGGTTGAGATTTCTTGGTCAACGCAATGGGAGGGGCAAGCCCCGGGATAAAACTGGTGAATAAGAGCGCTTCACAGTGATGACTGAGCTGCGGAATGAACTAAAGTGGAAAGGACAGCAAAAGAAATCATCGGAAAAGCTAAAATTAAGGCCTTAACCCTCAGTGAGGTCTGATTTGGTGCGATGGTGAGACAAGGTGATCAAAGAAGGCAAAACGCGCGAGACACACCGAGCACGCTGATCAATCGCGAAGGGTGGGGAGCGTTGCAACGAGGGTCGATGGTTGCAGATCCGTAAGGATTAACGCCCGAATCGCTTAATTCCT
>MU870751.1:0-10651 GCA_036418205.1 Ostertagia ostertagi | reverse complement strand
ACCCAAGCCCAGGGTCAACCCTACGTTGTTACGAGTAACAACGGGGGGTCGTACCTGGTTGAGTTTGTAGGAGGGGGGGTCGTACCCACTTTAGTCGCTCGAAATCACGTGTGGGAGTGAGGAGAAACCGAGATTCCGTGGGTAGTAGGTTGTGCGAGTAGAGGGCGCGCAAGATAAAAATTTGCCGTTTCAGCCGGCGTGTATATACCCCCCTAGAAAAGGAAACAGTGAGATTATAGGGAGAAATTGGGCAAATTGGTTGGAAAATTTAGGGAATTGTGGGAAATTATGGGAAAATTTTTACTGTTTCAGAGGGACTATATACCCCCCCCCCCCCCCCCCGCTCGACGGCATTTTTGGAGGAAAAAGTGGGCGGAGTTTTGAGGGTTGAGTGGTAGTGGAAGTTAGTGTTATAGAGAGGAATATGGTGATCGAGGTGTCGGAAGGGGGGTCGTACCAAATCCACCTTGGGGGAGGGGGGTCGTAAAAATTTTTCGAATAGTAACAACGATAGGGTTGACCCTGCCTCTAAGCCCTCCTCGAGGCTGCATCGGAAACTAGGTCCCCAGCAGGGTCAACCGTCACGTTCGCACATTTTCCGGATTTTTTCGACCCCTCTCGAGGGGGTTCCATTTGCGACCCTCCCCTGTTATAGTTCTTAAGAGTGCTCTCTGACCCACTCGACTTTGATTTATGATTCAGATAGACTAGCCAAAAGGAATCCTTACATTCTCCATCCTCAAGCTGGAGCCGAATAGGCGTCAAAGCTAACTGATGTTTGAGGGAGAGTGAAGCGTGGTCCCGCACGAAACAAAAATGAAAAGGAAGAAATGGACCAAAACATCGAAGTAGTAGCGGAAGACTCACGATAAGTGAGAGCGTCTGCGCGTCTGGTACGCGGCGTCAGCCTTGGAGCGCGGCAGGTATCACCCGGGCGCTGGAAGAACGGGACGCGGCGAAGAAAAAATTTTAGAGGGGAATAACTTTCTTGGGACGTATTTTTTTGACTTGTTGAGGTAGATTTTGATTGTGCCTGAGGTGCGCTTCCAGAAAACTACAAGGATTGCCTAACTCTCCGGAAAGTACTTCTGTTAAAAGTGGAAAACCCAAAATTCTAAGAAGGCGCACCTTCAACTTTGAAGGCCCATAAAATCTTTCGTATGCGACATTTTGGAAAGCTGTAAAAAGTTTCAGAAACTTCAAATATTTCTCTAACAAAACAGTATAAAAAGTTTAGTGATTGTCCCCTTTTTCAAAAAATTGTCCCGTTCGAACATTTTTCGTGCAAAAGCGAGTTTTTGGGCTTTCAGCGACCATAACTCACTTCATTTTCATTTCTGTGATGCACTTTTTTCATGGGGTGAAAGTACAGGATTTGCTCTTTCTAACAAGCTAACCGTTTTTCAAAGTTCATTTTTCGAGAAAATCACACGTTCGAACATTTTGGGGGGTTTTGCCGAACACTTTTTTTGAAATCGCGAGTTTTTGGGCTTTAAGCGGGCATAACTCACTTCATTTTCATTTCTGTGATGCACTTTTTTCATGGGGTGAAAGTACAGGATTTGCTCTTTCTAACAAGCACCAAACCGTTTTTCAAAATCCATTTTCCGAGAAAATCACACGTTCGAACATTTTGTTCCCATAGGTTTTTGAGCAGCACATGCGAGTTTTTGAGCTTTCAGCAATAATAACTTCCTTCAAAGAGCTTGTTGGGGAGGGGCGAAGACATTTTTGAAGACTACGAGATTTCTGCTTTCTTATGTGTTTTACCGTTGTCTGGAAGAATCGTCCTCAGAAAATTAGGTCCCGAAGAACTTTAATTTCAGCCCCGAGAAGTCAAACCTTTCATAGGGATGCATTCAACTGTTCTTTATTCCTCAAGAAAACACCGTAATTTGCCTAAAACTGTCTCTCTGTGCATAATAAATCGAATCTAATGCGGTCTGCACAAGCAAGTCTTGCCCTCGGATACGCCACGCACGCGCCTGTGGCTGGCATTTGGAAGTCTATTTCATCTTGCTATGACCCGGACTTGCTCAGTTTTTGGCACTGCTACGCTCTGATGCGACGAAGCGAGCTCTCCCTAAAAGCTTTGCTGAAGACAGAAGATTTTTTACGATGTATAGTAATTCACGCGGAGAAACACTTCAGGACGAAACGGCGAGCCTGGAAAGAATAATTATTTTGAGTTTATGACAATTTCATGTTCTTTATGAGCGTTCCTCCCCAGTCCTTCATCCGCCAATCAACCTTTTTTTGAGATCAGCGACGTGTTCCACTGCTATTCTAGACAACCAGAATCAATCGTGACTAAATGATCCGTACATGAGGAAAATCGACACCCCGTATGACAGCTGACTGTTCAAACCTCCACCCCCCCCTCCCCCTGACCCCGCTAGCAATCCATCCAGCACGATCTCTGCGTAGTATCGCCTACAAGACTTCTCTCTACTGCACTACCCTCCTTAAATAAATGTTGAAGAAGCTAAAGGATAAAAACCTTCGGGTCTATTCCAGTTAGAAGAGCATCGTGATGCAGTTTTTCCAGAAAGCTAAGGTAACTCCGAGCCAGGGGAGTGTAGCCAGTCTAGGGGTGAGGGCAGTCACTTGACATGCGTGAAAAGCTGGAATGTTCGAGTTCACCGAGAAACTGCATCATGATGCCCCCCTAACTGGAATAGACCCAAAGATTGTTCCATTGGGTATGAATCAATATATAGCATGACACCTGGCCATCTTCTTCAAAGCCTGCTATTTTTTTCAGGTAAATGCCAAATATCTCGGTTCCACCCTGATTTGAAATCCGACTCCGGTGAAGCAATGCTACTGGAGCATATGAATGTCTCATGCAAAGACTCATCCAATTTCATGATCGGTTCCGGTGAAATTGTGTGCGGTCAAAGAGGATGGCTATCCACGCCAATTTGTCGAAGTAAGTGTTTCGAGATTTGCTCATTGAACCGTACAAAAGACGCATTTCACGGGTACCTGACAGGAGGCCTGTCGCGCGGCGGAAGGCAGAGACGCAGGCGGATCAACGGACGAGTCGCAGCGCGTGCTTTGTGATGTAAATGTACTATGTGCGTTCGATTTTATTTGACGCGAAATCGCTGCAGTACGCGCTGCGACTCGTCCGCTGACCTGTCTGCGTCTCTACCCTCTCGCCGCGCGATGAGCCTCGTGTAGGGCACTCCGCATTCCACGCAGGTTAGTAAGTGGCCCCGGCTATGCTGTTTGAGAGCGAGGGAAAGAAGAAGGTGCGTGCGTGCATGGTCCAAAGCTCCACCCAATGCACTTCTTGCAATGACAGCGCGCTGCCCCGCCTGCATGCTATAGTGCATTTAAGGCAATTTGAGCCGATGTTAGACTTTGCGAATCCAGCGATTCATAATCGAGCACTTTGAACGATGTACTAGCGACTCGACAGCATGAGAGTACGGGAGTCTCTCACGCGCACGTTGACTCTCGCCACTTTCGTGGGCTTGCGAGGTCTTAATACAGTGCGTTTCAAAAGTATGTGCACACCCTCAAAATTCACGTTTGAAAGGGAACCATGAGGTTTCGTGCTATGAAATCCTTCTCAATCGATTTCGTAGTCGATAACCTATCAATGGAAGCAAAGCAGATAATATCGCCTCACTTTCGGAAAAAATTTTGGATGAAATTTTTTTCTTTGTTTCAAAAGTATGTGCACACTTGAAGAAGATCAGATTTTGGCGCCGAATTTTCCACCGATTTCAATCCGACTTTGCTGTTTTCATTTCGTCATCATGTCAATTCGCGCCATACTTCTTCCTGAAGATGAGCAAGCTCAGATCAAGGTTCTGCATGATAATGAACGTTCCAATCTAGAAATCGCACGATAACTTGGTCGTTCTCCTTAATGCATTCGAAGATTTATCTGGCACCCTGATAATTATACTCAGCACACACTCCGCTCCATCCACGATCCTTGACTGCTCAGAACAACAAAAGAGTAGCCCACATCCTGTCGGATTCTTCATTGACAGTCCGAGCTCAGATTTTTATTCCAGCCTCGAAAATGACCACTAAGCCCCTCATCCGCTCAAATGAATACACCACTCGACAGACGCTGAGAAAGGCTACTCACTTCAAGGCCCAGCACAAGTTAGCCACATTGGAGTCTGCTCGTACAGACATGGCAACATAGGATAGGACACCGGGCGAAGACACGGTTTTTCGAGAATTTCCTATTTTCAAAACAAGCAACTTTTATGGACTTTCTCTCCTCAGGTAATCTTAACTCATGGAAAGAGTTCGATCTTGACGGGCCGGGTGGATTTTGCTACTACTGGAGAGGCTTGGCCGTGAGTCGCTCGTGCTCTCGAGAAGGAATTTCGGAAGAGGCCCGTTGATGGGTCTGCGGCGGTTTCGCAATCAGCGGAAATTCAGAAGTTGCCGTTCCATTATTGCGTATGAACTGTAAAGAATACCAAGCAGTGCTCCAATGTCACCTGTTGCCCTTCCTTAGCGAAGCGGAGCGAAAATTGCATTTTTAGCAACAGGACCACGTGTCTTTCGATGCTTCGCAATCTACCAAAGAATGGCCTTAACCAAATGGTGCTGAAGCGATAGATTGGCTTGTGTGTCCTCCTTACTGCAACCCTATAGGGAGCCCTTGATCAAGGCGTTAACTTTAGCAACCGGCAGTATAATACCGCGGATGAACTGAAGGCGGCGGTAGAGGCTATTTGGGCCGACAGCGACGAAACAGCTATGCCAAACGTGGTTCAGATTATGCCGGACAGGATGTTTGAGCTAATTAGAAACTCTGGAGGCCCCACTGATTTCTAATCTCAGCTATGTTTTTGTCTTGTTAAGTGTGCACATACTTTTGAAACAAAGAAAAAAATTCATCCAAAATTTTTTTTCGAAAGTGAAGGCGATATTATCTGCTTTGCTTCCATTGATAGGTTATCGACTACGAGAAATCGATTGAGAAGGATTTCATAGCACGAAACCTCATGGTTCCCTTTCAAACGTGAATTTTGAGGGTGTGCACATACTTTTGAAACGCACGTATAGCGCGAGGGCATGAGGGCATGGGATAATGGCGAGAGTTGACATGCGCATAAGAGAGAGCCTCGCCCCTTTCCCAGGCTGTCAGTCGGTGGTACATCATTCAAACCGTTGGCGCATCGCACCTACTCACGATTCGCTAGATCCGCAATCTGATGTCGCTACCAAAGCACCAAGCTAACGTAGTTGGGAAGGGCCACGTGGCGACGCGGCGCTCTGATCGTCTGCTCATCTAAGGCTCAGTTTTAGAGGCAATTACTATTTCTCCAACACGTAGGCCAGTTCTCAGTAAATACTAGCAGCCAACGAAACCCTAAAAGTGCAGCCGAACAGCGCCGCGCTGCCACATAGCCCCCTCCAACTACGCCGATGTCAGACTTTGCGGAGTCGCTAGCGTCTGCGGTCGCGTCACGTCCGGCATAGTTCGATTGGCTGGTTCTGCAGCGCGACCGCGGATGCTAGCGAATCGCTCGATTCGCAGTCTCACATCGGCCTACGTTAGCACCAGCGCTTACCTTCGGTGGATACCGTTATGTTCCGATTCGGCCCTTCAGTATGTTTGCCCCAGAGCTACAAGATGATTGCTGATTTACAGAACTTCACTGTCCCGATCTTGAAGACATAGTATCGCCGTTGTTGAATTTGACCTACATTGGCGGAGACAAAAATGCCATTGGGACGAGGGTGGAATTCACATGTCGTAACGGTAAACGAGACGGGCCTGCACGCATCTTTTGCAAAAAAGGTAAAGTTCAAAATACTCACTTTTTAAATTCTAGTCTAGATTTCATGTTCCAGAAAATGGACAGACTTGCAAAAGGGTCTAAGTATGAAGGAGGATCGCGAGGGGGAAGGTGTGAGGATCGTGCCAATTTCCTCACTCACACCTTCCTTTGAGAAATGCCCCAGGATCACACTGGTGTGGGTCTTGCTCATGAATGTGAAAGTATTGGTGCGAAGTGGGCTGGCAGTAAAGAGAAAAGGAAGAGGGTCATCAAAAACGCCTGGGTCACGGGCTTGCGCTCAATCCTGATGCGTTTATGCTAAAGCAATGAGAGATTGAGCGCCGAGAGGAGAGTGTGGGGAGAGAGCACAACAGGTGAGAGGACGCAGGCAACAGCCTGCTGACAACTGACGGGGGACAGCTGCTGCAGCTAACTTTGCAAGACATTAGCTTCCTTCGATTTCCCATGCACTGGCGCACTCTTGAGGTGTTCCCGCGTAGGGTTCCATCCTTCACACCAAAACGGAATCTTCAACACACATTTACCGACGTTCATTATTGAAAGCAGATGCGTGCGCATTAATGAATGAATGAGGATGAATCTGAGTAATCAATGAGTTGATCGTATGGAACAAAAAAGCCATATTTTTTCTTCCCCCAGTGATTCCTGCGCTCTACGAGTCTCAACGTTGCCAATGCCACCAACATGGGGGTTCTGCCAGAAGCTTCGGCGACAAGCGAACACAAACTGAGGCAGGAAACTGGATATTGGGGGAGAGATACGGAGGCGTTCGAGGGGCGGGTAAAACCGCGCTAGGTCGCTACTAGCACCTTGCTCACCACGAAATCGCAACCCCTCGGTCCCTAGAAAGGAATCCTTTGCGGAAAATTCTTGAATGAATGTATCAGATGTGATCACTAGAAACAGTCACAAAGATTCACGCATGAATATTCGGTTTTCGAAGAGAAGTTACAAAAGCTACACTCTATGGACAATCGAAGGTAAAAGGCGCGCAGCCAAAAGCAGGGCATAGAGAGAGGTACGCCCTGGGCGGGTACGACTCAGTGAAAGAATTGGGTGAAGCCGCGCGATTTCGGAGAGTAGAGACAAATCGATCGATAGAATAGGATGGAGTAGAAGTGTGAGATGTGAATGCAATCAAAGCCAAAAGGCCAGAAAGAGTTCCTAGTGAGGGCACTCCAAGAACCAAGTGGAAGCATCCCCGTCGCCAGCATTTGTGAAATACGTACCGTGGCAGGATCGGTCCTATCGTTGCTACTCTTCGAAAAATTTTAACGACCCCTATCCCCAATGATGATTAACGAGCCCCCCTTCCCTACTGCCACCATCTACAAAATCATCAAATACGACCCGTTGCTACGTTACGCAACATAGGGTTGACCCTGGTCCGTGGGCACTTTGAACGCGTAGCAGCCCTTCGGGTTTTTCGAATTTTTACCGAAGCAAAAGCAACTTTTCTCTTCTTCTGTCCTTATCGTGTATGATGAGTCTCACCAGTGATTTATGGCTGACATAGAATCACGATTTTTCCGTGAAGGATTCCTTTAAGGGCAGCTCCCTTGACAGCGATGTAATATTGCTACCAATCAATCGCTGTTAAATTGATTGCGCGAAAGCTGACTCACGTATTTGTCATGACATGTGCTCTTTACGACCTTCTTTTCCTACAACTCCTTTCATTCAGACGGAAACTTTGGCGCGAAATGGTCAAATCCACCACCCACGTGCACAGTTTACAACAATGTCTCGCTTCCTCAGACAGCATCGAGTGTGACTACGAAGGTGGGAAGTAATCGTCCTCCATCTCAAGTGGAAATTGAGTACAAATTTTCACAGCACGAATTTGCTGCCCGGTGTCCATGGTTCACGCAATTAGGCTCCTTCTGCAAAATTGTTTCCGTTACCGCTGAAGCGGTGAATATGTGGGGCCGAAACCGGACCTAAAGCACATATGTCTGACTCAATGTTACCCTCCACGTTTGATGTCGATGCGCTTCTCCCTGGTCCTGACGAAGTGCTGGCAACTCTTGGAGATAATGGCTTATCGAGTTAGTGGCTGTGCACACATTTGCTCGTGCCATCACACGGAGCTGCAGCGGTACAAAAGAGGGCCATCGAGAACTTCGGGATGCCTCCTGGCAAATTTCGCCCACATCGGTGCACAGTCCACCCACCTACAATACCGCCACTAACTTTTGAAATTTCTCCGCTGAGCGACGGATTTGCAGCGTCGCAAAGCGTCGCCCCTTCATAACTCCCCCCAAAGCGGGTCAAATGATTGGTGCTCTACACCATTGGACTCGTCTCTCTGTGGCGAGTCTAAACTGTGTGGAAAACTACGGTACTCGCCGTAAAAAATCGTAAAAGAAATGCGAAAAAACGCAAATTCGCGTTTTTTCGTTTTTTCATTATAACTCGGTTCAAAATTGAGATTTTCAAAATCTGAAAAAAAGCATTGAACTCAGCTCGTCGAGTTCTATAAGAATATGCTTTTAAACTTCTAGAAAGCCCCACTTCAGATTGCGCCATGCACTCGAGCTTTGGCTCGAGAAAAAATTTGTTTGAATGTGGTGCGCATATAATCCCGCTTATGCATCATGATCGTTCTTCAGAGAGATGGGTCTCAGCAGTTGCTCCAGAACGCGCCGCGTATTCAACATCGTCCATTGTATTGTGAATGGATCGATTGCTTTTTTTCCAGATTTCATGGTCCCTATTCCACAGCGGCGCGTTAAATGACTTAACACGTACATGACTGCGCTCAACATCTCCTCCTCTCGTTCAAATGGAAATCATAGATCAATTTTTCAGCAGGACAGTTAGCCTATTTGGTGAAATTTTCCAATGTTTGAGCGAAGGTTTTTCCGAAATCTGAGGAGGTAGCGGGGAAATTCTTCACAGTTGTAGAGTACGCTTACTTGTGTGTAGAAATAAGATGACATGCTTGCTTGTAGACGAGCGCTTCCGCCGTGCTGTGGCTGTGAAAATGCCTCCTCGTCATGCCCTTGTGAAAAGATCAGATTTGCATTTCCAGATGAACTCGCAGAACTGAAATGTGCTCCGTTAGATTCACCGTTTTCAGCCTTCCCCTATTGCCGATTGGGCATCATTATTCCACTATTACTGCCCCAAAATCTCAAAGTTTCATTTTTCGTCGAAACTTTGCCTATTGGGGTAATTCGATGCCCTGATTACGAATATGACATTCATTCGTAGTGTGGCCCCAAACATCACACCTCGCCCCATTTTTTGCGACATGTTCCATGTTTAGAGCAGATGTTATGTAGAAAGCTGTGAAGGCAGCGACGAATTTCCTTTACTGTCGTAGACTACGGTCACTTGTCTGTAGGAATTACATAGAAACCTTGGTGGCAGGTGAGTCTTCCTTCCGTAGTGTGACCCCAAACATCACACCTCGTCATGCCCTTGCGATATGATCAGATTTTTTTTGGTTCTCCAGATGAACATAGAAGACTGAGATGTGCACCATTCAATTCCCCATGAAAAATACTGTCGAACGGTATACAACTCACTTTCTGGAGAACATCTAGTTTACCTGCCACTAGATCCATTTTGCACCGCGCACGTGAATAGCCACGTGGGTGGTGCAAAATGTATGCTAAGACAGGCCAGGGCTGAGGAAGGCGATCGGCGATAAGGAAAAGGCCGAAAACGGTGAAAAACGAAAGTTTCAAGTGGGAACTGAGATGTATATCGTTCGATAGCATTTTGCATGGAGAATCGAATGGTGTACACCACAGCTCCGTAGAGCCACCTGGAAGACCAAAAAATCTGGTTTTTATTTCAGGGCATGACGGAGAGCGATGTTTGAGGCCACACCAGGGAAGAAACACTCGCTCAAGCCCGAGTGTATCATCTTTTTCCAACATACAAGTAAACTTACTCTACGATAGGGAAGAGAGTTCGTCCCTCCCTTCTCGAATTTCCTCAAAACATCCCTTCGAAAATTGGGAAATGTCACAAAATGGATCTAGTGGCAGGTAAACTAGATGTTCTCCAGAAAGTGAGTTGTATACCGTTCGACAGTATTTTTATGGGGAATTGAATGGTGCACATCTCAGTCTTCTATGTTCATCTGGAGAACCAAAAAAAATCTGATCATGACGAGGTGTGATGTTTGGGGTCCACACTACGGAAGGAAGACTCACCTGCCACCAAGGTTTCTATGTAATTCCTACAGACAAGTGACCGTAGTCTACGACAGTAAAGGAAATTCGTCGCTGCCTTCACAGCTTTCTACATAACATCTGCTCTAAACATGGAACATGTCGCAAAAAATGGGGCGAGGTGTGATGTTTGGGGCCACACTACGAGAATGAATGTCATATTCGTAATCAGGGCATCGAATTACCCCAATAGGCAAAGTTTCGACGAAAAATGAAACTTTGAGATTTTGGGGCAGTAATAGTGGAATAATGCCCAATCCGGCAATAGGGGAAGGCTGAAAACGGTGAAAAACCAAAGTTTCAACTGGGGAAGTAATGCATATCATTCGATAGCATTTTTCACGGGGAAATAACGGGGCACATTTCAGGTCTGCGAGTTCATCTGGAAATGCAAAAAAATCTGATCTTTCCACAAGGGCATGACGAGGAGGCATTTTCACAGCCACAGCACGGCGGAAGCGCTCGTCTACAAGCAAGTATATCATCTTATTTCTACACAAGTAAGCGTACTCTACAACAGTGAAGAGAATTTCCCCGCTACCTCCTCAGATTTCGGAAAAACCTTCGCTCAAACATTGGAAAATTTCACCAAATAGGCTAACTGTCCTGCTGAAAAATGATCTATGATTTCCATTTGAACACGAGAGGAGGAGTTGTTGAGCGCAGTCATGTACATTT
>MU870750.1:6380-27144 GCA_036418205.1 Ostertagia ostertagi | reverse complement strand
ATTTAGTGTTTTTCAGTGATCGAACAGCAATGCAATATCTAGCAGTTCAGTTTTCGCTTTATTTAGTAAATAGGGCGTGGCACTTTCGGAAAGAAGGAGAGCGAGCCCAGTTTCACGTAGAAGAGCAACTTCTAGGCAATTTGTTACACCGGGTCCACGAGGTATGCCAGTGGACGTAAGTTGCGCACCACAAAAGACTAGCCGATCCAGCTACCACGAGCTCAAATGAGCATAATGAGAAAGAAGTAGATTCAGGGGGATCATCGCTCATGAGGGCGCCGATTTTGACCCTCCTTTTACATGGTTCTTCACAAGTCATCGACTGCAATGTAACTGCAGGGACGAAGTACGGCATCGCCATTTGGCAGCGTTTTCTCATGATCTTCAATGCAGATCTTTATCTGTATCCCAGCAAGTGCCTCCCATGACCATTCTTTAATTTTTTAAGTCTCAAGGTTCACGTAGTTACAAAAAGGGAGAAGGTGATGAGCACTTCTTATTTGACCACCATTTAGTTCTTACAGTCAGAAAGGTGCACGCTCTCTATCGATCAGTCCCTTGTGAACCCTGAATTTCATCGGGCTCTACACTGATCAAAGAAACATGCATATCAGATGGGAAGAAGAGAGTTGTGCCAACGTTTCGTCACTCTAACCACGAGATTTTCGCCCTTTGAAGTGTTTCTAAGCGAGACGAGTCGGAAAAAGCACATTGTCCTCTGTAAGCGATAGTATTATATTTTCGCTAACAAACCATTGAGGCTTTTTTCTTGCAAAAGATTTCCTGTATGATAAGCAGCTGGTAGAACATCAAAAATCAAGAACAAAGTGTGCCGTCAGCAGAGTTTCCAAACCGAATACCCCTACACATGAAGCTTTAACCTGCACTCACATCGCAAACTCCACCTCACGGACACAACTATGAAAGCTAGGGAAAGCTCTTGAAAGATAGCTCAGCCGAAGGGCGACAAATGGGTCCTGCAGTCGGTTAGTGAACATAAGATCTTTCCTGGTTCTTAAGCTCCGAAGAAGTAGCTAATGAAGAAACGTGGAGCTCTGGCAGTTGTCGCTTCACAGCAGCAGTCGTGGTTGTAGGATGGAGTTCCGGAAAGGCGTCACCTATTCAAAGATATCAACTGGAGTTAAAGGAATCCTCCACGGAAAAAGCTCCGCCCTCATTACCACAGAAAACGATACCTTAAAGGAATCTTCCACGGAAAGAGTGATCATTTTGTCTTGTGTGTAGGATTAGTATTATCGAAACTAACGCTTATGTTCCGTTCTTTTTGCTATGCTCATGAGGCTAGGGGCCTAAGGTATCGTTTTTCTGTGGTAATGGAGGCGGAGCTTTTCCCGCGGAAGATTCCTTCTAACTGGTTCCAAGTTTCGCCTGGGAGTAGATGTACACACAAGCTTCAATCATCTGGCCTTCCAAGTTCAGTTTAGGCTAAAATACGCTGTCAGCAAATGAGAATATGAAACAAAAACCACCCGTGAAGAAAAATGCTTTGAACTTCCATATCTCGGCCTGATTGCTATTTGTCAATCTCTCGAGCTGAATAACTCGCAGCTATCTTGTCGTATTCCATACCTATTCATTCGCTTATTCTGTGATTGACCAATAAATAAATAAATAAGCCAATTAACAAATAAATAAATAAGCTGCATTGGTTGATAAAATAAAGGCACCGGTTTAAGCCTGCAATTACTCACTGAATACCAATGAGTGGCGCATCCTAAAAGAACCAAAAAGAATGAGTGAGTGTTTGTGTTCCTACAAAATTCTTATCCGTTATACATAATCTCACGCTCCGTTGATCCCCGCAGCCGAATGCCCTGTTTTGTTGACCTCCGCCCACTGACCCTGCCCCTGTCCGTGACCCTGTCCAAAGCATCTCTATCGCAGCTCTGACTTTAGTGAGGTCCTTCTTTCATGACGACACTCCAGCCTTCCTTCTTACTTCCTCGGGGTTTCTTACCCTGACCTTCTCCTCCCGCTACTACCATTCATACTATATGGTCCTTTTTTGACAATCTTGTTTGCTAAGACGAGAACCAACTTCTAACTAACTTACTTCAGGACAAGGCTCACACTAGGCTATTTGTAACCTACCTCGTAACCATAACTTACACCCTGATCTAATAGTTTCGTTGACCAACATTAGGCCAGTTTTAGTTAACTCCACTCTTCCCCCTCTACAAACACAAAGATTGCCAAAATGATATTGCATTGTTTGGAGAAGAGAGTACGCCCCTCTCTTATTTTTCTACTTATCTACTCCTTAAGTACTATAATATTTCCTACTATTTCCTACTGGACTGGTTCTTCTCACCTCTCTACAAAGGTTCTGAAGGTCTCGGGGCAGTGTTTGAGTATCTCAGAATTTGAAGAGATCGGAAGAACATTGGCGTTTCCTCGGCTTGTTCACACCATTTCTTATCTAATAAACATCTTTTCCATCGTACGAGACTTCTTATGTGGTTGGTACGTTCGTTCCACGGCGACTTCCCAAGCGATTACGTTTTTATGATTACTGTGCGAAAATCTGCAGACTGCAGTCGTTTCATGTTTTTCTCGGCGTTGGGGCCGGTTCGTGATGCTGTTGTCGCTGCTGCTGACAAACTGGGGACACCTGTCCTTTCAGCATTCGATTTTTGCTCAATCTTTCACCCATCGATCACTTCATGCCACGCGCTCACCCCAGCCCAGTGACGATCCCGTAATTTCCATGGAAATCCCCTTCCACTGATCTAGACCCGGTGACTGCACTGACACCCGTACGGGGTGTTTAACCTCTGCACCGTAAGGGCGGTAGCGTCGTGGGTGGCCAACTGATTCCATCTCAATCGATTGAACGATAATATTATGAGCGCAGGACCATACACCGCACAATTCATGTCATGCACAGTGAATTCGTTCATGGGAGGAGCTGAGACAGCTCTTTTACTCATCTCATTGTCTAATATTAGATAACTATTGATAGGAATATCACTGAAAACCTTACATTTGTTTACTTATTTATTTCATGGAATAGACGTTGCTGTTGTTGTTTTTGTGGGCTGTTTTTTATCCTTGAGCTTTACTTTTTTCCATTCATTTTGTCATCATTGCAATGTCATCGCTGTACTCGAAATCGCCAGCTGACATTTATCGAGCTATTCTGACTATCCAGTTGTTTATCATATGAATAATGCCACATGATATACCTAAACGTTCCTCGGAGCTGTCGCAAGATACGGGACATCCTCTAAGACTAGCCTAGGAGGGCACAGGATGTTCGGGAAAAAAATGAAAATTGCTCACGCACTCTGGGGTCTCTTCGTCCCCATCTAGGGCTTAGCCCCGTTTTACCCAAAAGAAAAAGATGATCTACGTGGTTTAAAATGCCCCCGTATCTTGCAATAGCGCCCTTTTCTTGACCCTATTTATCGTTTCTTGATCTCTCATGCGGATCTATTTCTGTCATGTTTACATTGACCTACCACATTTACAATAGTTGTAGTAAACGTTTGGCAAGTTGGCGCTGTTACCCTATGGGAGGCGAACTCTTAGGGGACGGACATATGTGCATAGTTGCCGCCAGGGTCAACCGTGACGTTCGCACTTTTTCAAAAATTTCACGGCTCCACCCCCCCTCCCTTAAAGGAATCTTCCACGGAAAAAGCTCCGCCCTCATTACCACAGAAAACGATACCTTAAAGGAATCTTCCACGGAAAGAGTGATCATTTTGTCTTGTGTGTAGGATTAGTATTATCGAAACTAACGCTTATGTTCCGTTCTTTTTGCTATGCTCATGAGGCTAGGGGCCTAAGGGGTATCGTTTTTCTGTGGTAATGGAGGCGGAGCTTTTTCCGCGGAAGATTCCTTTGGGAGTGCTCCAGCGACCCCACGCGCTAAACATGAGACTTAGGAGGCTCCCCTAACACGACGCACCCGTTCACTCCGACCACCGTCCTCGCCATCATAGCTGTTTCTATAGCATTTGATTCTGAGAATTCTGAGACCAGCCGACACAGCCCAACTCCGCCCACTTTCTTCTCCAAGCCGGTCGAGAGGGGGGCGGGGAGAGGAGGAGGATCCCAACTAAGCGATCTAAATCACCTCGTCATCGTCGTTCACACCCAACAAATAACTATCCAATTACTATCTCATCCATATCGCGCACTCACAGATCGCCCGTCCTTCCCAACCTAAAAGTGCGACCCCCTCGTTCGAATAGTGCGCACGCACAGAAGACCCTGGTTGCTGCAACAGCTCATGAGGGTTACGGTAATCTCAATTTTGCACATCGTGTTCCTATAAACTTACGTATATCGATATGACGCCATTTCATCGGATTTATGTTATCATTTCTTTGTTCTTTGTTGTTCTTTCTTCTTTGTTGTTGTGTTTTACGTGTTCGATGCGAAAAAAAGATTGCGGGGCGTTAATCGCAATCAATACCGGGGCTTTTGATGCACTTGTTCGTGCCGCCTCTAGCAATCTAAATTTTGTCAGCACCGGAATTACCGGAGCGAAAGCGGGAGAGAATGGGCCTTGCGCAACCTCAAAAGTTCCGCCTTCCAAAATTGGGGTTATTCTAGACGGTACGAGCTATCGTACCAAATGCCCTGCCCACTTCTTCCTCCGTTACTATAGCACCATATTGTGAGCTATTGGACAAGCATTTGGAGGGAGGGACTCCGTTTTAGGGGCTTGATTCAAATCACCTGCGATTGCCCCTATAAAATCCTCATCACATGGTTCACTGGGCGTGGATTGCTCATTTTGAGCGTTTTTCAGCTTGCCGTACCTCTGAATGCCTTGGAGCCACCATAATACATAATCACGCCTTTCACCTCATAGGATAGCCTCGCTGCTTTGTCTGGAGCTTCATCTTTTTACTCGATGTATCATCGCTTCAAATTCACTCTCTTTACTACGCTACTCTCGAAATCATAACACTCTCTCGTAATTCTGGCTACCCAGTTTACGCCATATCTATTACTGTACAATGGTATTGCTACCGTTGCTCTCCGAGCTTTGGCTTACCATTGAAACCGGTCGGACGGAATGGCACCACTTTTTACCGCACCATCTCCGTACACTAAAGTAAGACATCAACAAAAAACGAACACATCTCTGGATACGCTGGGTAATAAGCTCTAGACCAAGGATACAATCTGATGATTTTTGTTGTTTCGTTCAGAAATCTACTGCTTTCAAAGGTTTACTCTTTGCTACTATAAACGCTTTGCTACCTGTTTTAGGAGGTTCTTAGTATGCGCGAGGGTTCCCCATGTAATTATTGGGTTGGAGCATAATATCGTAGCGTTTTTTTAGGCGTATAAATTCAATCAGTACAAGTGAAAGCCCTGAAAATAAGTATTTAAAGCGCTTTTTCCCGCTCTACAAAAGCCTGATTTGTCATTTCCCTCAAAATTATATTTGTACTCATACATAATGCTTAGAAGTTGGAAAATTCAGACGGCAGAAATCGGCATTTCGACAGCTGCTATTTTTCGGTTCACATAAAGAAAAAATACCGTCAAGAACAAAAGTTCTTTAGAATCAGCTGTTCTTATCGAAACCTTGTTTTGATCAACCCTGCCTTTTCGCGCCAATTACAACCATATTTTTGGAATACATATTGAGATATGTAATACTTCGAGAACCAGCGCCGCGCTTTTTTATATTCTAAATCCGGTGAATTTTTGCGGAAAAGAATAAAAGTCGTAAATAATGACAAAGTGAACAACTGTGATCAGTTCGCTTCAAACGTTTGTGTGCAAAAATGAAAAATGCTAGCGCTACGGTATTTAACCTCCACCCAATACTTCTCTCTGAGTTTGCTGAACATGGACTTCGTTAGCGTTTCCGGGTAATTCTTGTAGGTGAAGGGTTGAGGCGATGTATCATATGAAGCTACTACCCTCCGAAATGGTTACCTTTTCCGCGCTTGATGGATTACTTTAAAACTGCTGGACTCATAACATGGGTCTATAAAATGCTTTGACAAGGACCTTCCTCAACGCTTAGGTAGCAGAGACCTTCCTGAACACTGGGCCTGGCAAGGTGGTAATATATAACACATCTTTCGAGATTGTTGATGCGCAGGGTTGTCAATACGAGTTTTTTTTCTCTTCGTTATTGAAAAGTCTATGTGGAGGGGCGCTTTCACTTCCACTACCAGGAACACCAGCACAACACTGCCTATACCACTCTTTTGATTTTGAGGAAGGCAGAAAATCATGAGTGCAAGACAATGCAACAGCTGGTCGGGATATCCAAGGACGGGGGGGCCATATTTGTAACATTTCTTCGTCAAAGCGTGCTTACCGATAAACTTTTTCTATAGTGATTGTGATTAGGAAAAATTCAACGGCGCACACCGTGCCCGGTGCACATGAGGCCACATTCGACCGGAGTTCTCTTCTACGCCTTGCACGCACAGCTCACATTGCGGAGGTGTCCACCCAATATGCCAAGCACTTTTCAGGACATGAATTGTCAGTGGTACGTAAAAAACCAAAATCCATCGACCCTCATGACCTCGCTTGCCTTGAGCCCCGATAAGGCCCGCCGAACTCGACACTACATCATACCGGCTTCACTAGTCTAGTTCACTGAAATTCGATTCCATCAGACAAAAAAAAGCGTCTTATAATGGCGGTGTTCAGGCATATATGTCAGGAAGTCTTGTAACTCTCTATGTTCTAATGCCCACACTGGTTGACCTATAGCTTTCCTGATGAGTCTGTCAGATTTCATCTTGTGCTGCAGCTGGAATGTGCCATCGTTTGACTACCTTGGGTATTCCCTAGTGAGTGAATTCTAGTTTCTTATAATCTTTGTTCCTTCTTCAGACCTGATTTTCACGCAAACGAACTTTCGGTGCGTGACGGCCTCTTCCATCAATTTCTTTGCCATGTCACGTTGCTGAGTCCTGAGTCACTTTCTTTCGTCGAATGCACGTTCATTGTTCTTAGTTCTCAGATTTTGACGTCATTTGTCCTCCTCTATCTTTGCCGTCCAACAGGTTCGTTACGTTCTGGCCTGATATTCCGCTCACCGCATCAATTACTGGGGTCTATTCCAGTAGGGGGCCTGTGGCTACTGCATCCACGCCGATCAGAGAGAGATTCCACGTTTGGCAGGGAAGGTAAGCTCAGATTGGGTCGTCAAGCGCGAAAGCGATCCCTTTCAGCCGCATCTGGCTGACTCCCTCCTCTGGCAAAAGGTCGGAATTACTACAGCGGCAGATCTTGTACTATCCATAAGTCCCCCGTTATTGGAATAGCATCCACGTTACCCTATTTGCCTACGATTCAGCTCTGGCCAGTTGGAGCCGACAGCTTACGTAGGTTGGGCTGCTTCCAGGATCGGGGCGCATCGCTAGGTTCGTGCGGCGTACGCCCTGTCCTTTTCGGTGCACATTCGCTACTGTTTTAGCTCAGCTAATTCGTCTACTGCAATACCACAATCGATCGTCTATCGAATGAAATGACTCTTGAATGCTCGTGAACGATCATTGCGCAAAATAAGTGGAATCAGGCAGAACAGTACCCGCTTCGTTGGCAAGTGCTCGTTCGTGTCATCTCCACTTGTGCCTTTTGTGTTCGCTCGAGCGCCACGGTTCACACGTTGCGTGACCGTCTCAACACTTGCGTGTGCTACGGAAGTTACGGTGATTTCGCATGTGCTTAAACCCCGTTTTAAGGGTTTCTATGAAGGGTTTGAAAACAAGTACAGTCTTGATACCCTTAACCCTTTCGGCTGAGGCGTGACACTTGCCACAACCAGATTCGAAGGCCTGCTTTAGCAGCGCTACAACATACTTCTTCTGCTCACTGCCAGAAATCTCGTCAATGCCTTCTTTTCCTCTGTCCGATTTTGCTTTTACATCGCCCATTTTATCCTTAGATGGAATGGGAAGCCAATTAAGAAGGGGAAAATTTCCAGTGAAAATAATTCAGAGCTGAAAGGGTATAAGTGCTCGACCGGACTATTTAGCTGTTTAAGCTGGGCTAACATAAGTGTATCAGGGGTCTACCAGACAACCACATTACATTCTATCGGTCATGTTTCTGCTGAGAACTACTTCTTCAGAGGAGCCTTAATGTCAATGAGGGACCAGATAATTTCTCCTGCACGATCTCTGCCTCTATAATAGATCATACTCATTTTTAGGTTCATTACCATTAAGGCGCTTGGCATTGAGTTTTTCTTTTTGGGATAGAAAGTAGAAAGCGCATGGCGCCACACTTTGCGCTATGCGCTTTCTAACTTTTGTTCGAACTGCACTTTCAATTTGAATGCGACTTCCGCTAAACTGACTTATAAGGGCCATAAGATATCTGTTTTTGCCCAACAGACGGGCCTCAACTATCAATTAATCGGCTAGGGAGGGTTGAAATTCTTGATTGGCCTCGGCGAGGTTCATCCCCTGACCGCACTCTTGGTGAGCGGTGGTTTACATGTCCTCCAACCTTTCGGTTTTACAAAATTGAAATTCGTTATTCAAGAGAGAAACCACTACTTGAAGCACCAATTTCAAAACGGAAAACTGGGCCTTTGAAAAACTACCATTCAAATCCTTGAGAAGTCGCCTAGGGAAATCCTTTTTAGCAAACTATAGTAAAAGAATAAGCCGTGTACGCAGGAGGGCACATTTTTGTGACATTTTGATATGCCCTATAGCTTCTAACTATGATATATAATGCAACAAAAGCATTGACCACTTGGCATATCCTCGTTGAGAGAGGAAAAAAGATATTTGCGTGGAAATTGTTATGGGAAAGATGGTCACCAAACAGATTATAATAGGCACTTTAAATTCGATGTGATTGCCATTTGGCCAAAAGCACTAAAAAAGACGTCAAGTACAATCCTCTGCAACAACAATGGAATTTAGATGAAGTGGTGGCTCAGAAATCTGGTACCGTAACCGGGCGATTTTACAAGGATTTGCTCCGTCGAGATGAGAAGGCGTTCTGGGATACATTCGCCTTGGCCACAGCAATTTTCGCTGGACAGTGCCTGGTAAGTTTCTAAAACCTATGCCAAGAATTAGGACATTTCCACCATGGAGCTTCATGTCGCATTACAAAGACGTGGTTGAACGGATTTTGGGACTTTTCAATGTTACTTAGAGTTTCGGATCTTTTCCAGTTAGGAGGGGCATTGCGGTGCACAGTCTGCTCTAATGCCAGTTTGGCTCAAGGAGTCCTTTCAAAGTTACAAAGTGCTATCAGCTTTATTCCTACGTTGTTTCTTCTGTTTTTGTAAAATGTATGAACTCTTGAATTTTACAACATAAACATTAATGACGCGAAATTAAGTCTAGTGATGGTATAAAGGTGCACTTTAGCACCGGAATATTTACTGTTGGGCAGCTAGAGTGGGAGCAAGACCCCGGAGAGGAAAGCCGAAGATTGCTGCGGGCGGAACCCAGGTGTCCACTCTCGTTCTGGGCTGGGTCCAACTTTTATTGCTTTCTTAGTGTTAGCGATCGATGAGTCAGTAGTGGCCAGGCTTATCTCTGTCACATCTCTTCATGATCTCTATTTCAATCACAATGTTTACTATACGATAAATAGCATCGAAGACCAAGGAATCGATAACCCGTGAGTACACTTTTCTACTTAATTCTTTTATGATTTTATTAAATTATTTATTACCTAATTATTCATATATTTTGCTAGCCTTGTGTGGCCTCGTCGTACAATCGCAGTAGAACTCACAAGAAAATTCCAATTTTTCTCACTGTTTTCCCATTATCATTCTATTCGTACTTCTTGTCTTATTTCTGAACAAAACGGCACATCATTTCAATCGTGACCGGTGCCTTTAACTCACTGGAGCGACTATTTCTTCTGTATGAAGCAGTTCGATTCGCAATTGCAGAGCAGCTCCTCTTCAACAAGTCAAAACTGCGAAAGTCCGAATCAAAATGCAAAAGGCAGTGGACTGCGTAGGAGTCTATTGAATACTTCCAGCCATATGCACCCATGTCTATTCACGCCCATGGGTGTGAAGGTGTGGGTGTCTGCGTCTCTCTCGCCCCTATGCTCTCTTATCTTCAAGTCTTTCTCTCCCCTGCGCAGTGCCTCTTTAACACTGCGGGTCTATTTCCAAAAAAGGAAGTCCCTTATAGAACAGGAATATGATGAAAAATTACCCGGATATCCATATATAACTATCTAAGTGTGAATATTTAAAAAAAAACATGTGAAGGCTGGGAAATGTTGTAGAACGGATTACTGTGGAATGTTCAGAATTGCAGTGATCAACGAATAACACAAGATGTGGAAAAATTGTGCAATGTTCTGGCGACGAAGCTTACTCCATCACTGTTGATAGCGCCGTTCGTGATCGCCTTCTACACGTTCAAGACTTGGCAGACGTAGGTTCAGAAAGCGTTTTTTTTCACATGGAAACTTACATATGCAAATTTCAAAGTACATATGGGCGCTATCGCAATATACAGGGGCATTCTTAGGACTAAGCCTAGAGGGGCAGGAACTCCGGGGAAAATGAAAATGGCTCACGCACCTGGAGTCTCTCCTCCCTGCCTAAGGCTGAGTCCCTTTTTAACAAAAAGGAGATGTTTTACGCTGTTTATATTCTGCCACCACAATGCCCCTGCATCTTGCGATAGCGCCTACACGTGCGTCACTGAGCTGAAACCCCTCAAAGTTTCTCAGACCCCAGTTTGAACAAGAAAATCTCCAGCTTCTCAGTGGGACTGTTCTGTGATTCCTGTACTTCCCATTAGTGCGAGTCATTTCATTGCTTGCCAAACGAATTCAGATGCGCTCAGAGGAGTGTGAGCGGTTCCAGGTAGTTCCACCCATACATCTGACTCGACCTCTGCCCTCAAAAGAATTGAAAGCCTGATCTATAACTATAGGGCCACTGACCCGCTTGTCAGGTATAGTAGAGGCATTCACCTCTACGGTCCCTGACAAGCGGGTCAAATTTCAGCCTCAGAAAGCCTAACTAAAGCGCTAGATTGGACCTTTGTCCTCGAGGGTCTGCCTCTAATATATATGTATCGGCAACCCTCAACAACCAGAACATTTTCTTTCGCGCCAACTTCTTCAGAATATCTGACTGAACTTTTGCATCGTTTTGACTTCTAGAAACTTCTTCAAATATCTCAACACATTCTTTCCACTTACTTATTTTCAGAGCTGGTGGCTTCGGTGTAGGGTTCATTTACGTGTATTTCATTATTGGAGCAGTACTAAATCGTATTCTCATTTCACCTCTCACAAAATGGGCAGCCAGAGTGGAAAAAGCAGAAGGTGACTTCCGGTGAGGAAATTGTTCCTCTGACGGATTGACGTGCGCTCAATTTCTTGACTTGGGTTTTTTTTTAGTTTCAAACATGTTTCCGTGCGAAATCACGCCGAAGAAAGCGCTTTCTATCGAGCTGCCGACTTTGAGCAGAACTCTTCCAATGAGATATTCTCGATGCTGTGGAACACTCAAAGAAAACTCGTTTTATGGCAGTTCCCCACGCAAGGTTAGTTGAATTTGTGATGTACTGGATATATACGAAAAATGGGATATTTTTCGGAAAAAGAAGAAAGAAAAAAGAGAGAGAAAGAAGAAAGAAAGATAAAACACTAGGACTCTCAGCCTAATTCGAGTGCATGGCGCACTCCGTTCAGAGGGTGCCATCTTTCGAAAACGCAAATGGGAGGGTGGTCAGTGATACTCAGATGAAGAAAAAGCTGCCTAGAATCCGGGAAATGGGATTCTTCTTTGCCTTAATTTCCGCATTAGCAGCTCTCATCGGTCTGCCCCTTCAACGCTAATGCACCTTCTGCTAAACGGTAAGAGCCAGGCGGCGAGGGAGTGGGCGTGCCGGGGCGGGAACGGTGCCGGTAGACCCTGATAGGCCGCTAGGACCATACTCTTTGTAGCAAAACGCGTATCGTTCTACACCTTTTAAGGGGCTCGCCTGCCTCTTCCACTAGGTATATTCCCCTACTTCGACCTTTGACCTTATCGTGGAAGCCCCACTCAAGCGTATAATCTTCCTGCAGATCGAAATATTGTCGATAAATTTTTGGAGTTCTATTCCTTCACAAGTCTGCCATCAAAAGCGGTCGTGCAGAGCCTAGCGGGCTCAGGGTTCAGTGTTATTGTATCCTATCCCACAGGCCATATGATGTTGATGTTGATACGGTAACTGAAGCAGTTTCATCACTCCTGCTTATTGTTTGAAGAAAATCAGGTTCAGCAGCCCTTTGAAAAACTAATGCATGTTCAAAGCCTTTCCTTCAGTCTCGTCTATGCAGGGCTTTGTATTGCATGGAGAGGCTCAATGCAACTTTGAAGGAATACCTGAAACAGTCGAAGGTTTCAAGGTTTGAGATCAAAAATTTAATTTTTAGTTCTCCAGTTCTTCTTCGACTACTATGGTGGAGTATTGTCCTATGCGATCCAAGTCTTTCCAATCTTCATTTTTGGAACGTACAACGATCTCGATCAAGCCTCATTGGGCGAAAAGATTAGCAACGTTGGTAACAACCCTATATTTCAAATTATTTTTTGACTATCGTTGCAAAAAAGTTTGCAACGGCTGTTCATTGCATTTTTATTTACTTTATTATACCACCAGATTAGTCCCCCGTCAACCGCCGGGACCTTCCTTTCCTGCGCAAGCTTTCTATCCTCCGCTATGGTCCCTTCCTCCTGTGACACCAACACCTCGTGGAAGTGACGCGTATGCAACACAATGGTGTTTCAAACAGTAGAAGGGACACAATCATGATATGACGGTAGATTTTTCGCTTCCCTTCCTCATCCTCCCTTCCTCTCTCCACTGCCCTCCAGCTGCCACTGCAGCACCATGTGGAATGAACGGAAGTGTGCTAAGCAGGTGTTTATATAGCCCTAAGAGTGTTATCACAACTATCCTGCTACAAAACATTGATATCTCAAATCCTGTAAGCTACCCGATTTGTTAGCGGTTTGTTTATCCCATGAGCTTCCTTCTCACTCACTTCATTTTGCGGACGGACACACATACATACACACACACACACACACACACACACACATACAGATACACAAACCGACACACAAAGTTAGCGCTTTATAATATAGTAGGATAATATCGTCAGATAGATACTGATTGAAGTAATGCGTTGCGGAGAAAAAAAGTTCGAAGCGTCTCATTGCCGTGTGCGCGCCATGCACACGACTCCTATTAGAAATCTTTGATGCATAGAAAGAATAATAGACTGTATAGAGAAATAGAAAGACAATGTGGAAACATAGATAAACTAATTGAGAGTTTTCGTGAAGAATCAACAAGAGTAAAATTCCGCAGGGTTGTTTTTCATGCTTTCCTGGGTCTGGTAGCTCTTAGTGCGAAGACTATTCAGTAACATTGATTGCCAAGAGCAGAATTTAAATTCCGCATACAATATCATGCGATGTGGTAGTGAGGGTCCCCTGCAATTTCTAGACGCTCTGTCCCAAATATAAAGTATTGTCAAAATAAAATACAGCGTGTTAATAACCATCCCCGTACGTCTCGGTACGGTTAAGTCACTGCCCGTATCTTTTCGGAAGGGTAAGCCTTCGCTTGCCCTTTCAGATAGGTAGCCGACGCATATCCTTTTGATCATAACTTTTCAAATTAGACTGTGTGGCAGGCCAGCAAATATCGTCATGAACATAGGATTTATGCTGTTTTGTGCAACAAGAAACCTCGTGAGAAGTTAATGGAAACTATTCCTGGTAATTTTTCAGAACGCTTTTTAGCTACATGCTATTTGATTAACGACGCTTTACAACGAAAACTCACCGATTTAGCCTTAAATATTGGAGAACTTGGTGGATACGTTCTGAGGTCAGTTGAAATTCAGGGCTCTTTTCAGTTTTTTTTTTTTAATTTCTCCAAAATTTTTTAGAGTGTCCGAAATCGTGCGATGTTCCCAACGGTGAACAGGGCATTGTCAATGATGCGTTCGCCACTGACGTGGTCGACGATAGCGATGGACGGGCGGATCTGGCGTTCAGCATTCGCCATTTGTCCTTCAGTAAACCTTACGATGACGAGGAAGAAGCTGGTTTCAGGTGAACTCCTAGATTTTTTTTACCTTTATCTTCTGTTTTTTTTTTCGAAGTTCTAAAGCCAGTAAACAATGAATCAATAGGTTTATGTTTCCAGACTTGACCGTTGACATTCCTTTGGAAAGCAGCCTAATTGTGACCGGACCAAGTGGTGCAGGGAAATCATCTCTGCTTCGGGTGCTTGCAGAACTGTGGCCAAATAAATCAGGTTTCCATGTTCTCCATCTGAATAGTATCGACCTTATTGAATTTGCCTTTTTTCCAGGTAGTGTACTACGGTATTTACCACCAAGAAGAGACTATCTGTATCTGCCACAGCGGCCATATCTGCCTGTAGGACGTTTATCATTGCGACAACAAATTTGCTTCCCGAACATCCTTCGTGACATGTTTGACGACGAAAAAGAAGCAGGTCAGGCTGCCCATTATTTCAACCGAAGATAAGTAATGAAGTTTAAAACATCAGCCTCTTATAAGGCATATTGCCACTAATCTGAAAGAGAGGTGGTACGATAAATCGGATTCTGAAGAAGTATGCATTTACTTCACTGTCAAGGGGAAATGGCCTCTGGGAAATTGTTCCGTAATCCGCGGGGAATGCGACCGCTTATGTAAGTAGTGACGCTGAAAAAGCTTCAGCCAGCAGTGACAGCCGCATCACTACTCCCCTCGCACCCCGCCCCCCTCCGAGGTGGCCTATGAGTGGGTTGGTCTGCTGAGGTATTTCGCCATCTGTGATGAATAACTATAAGATGGCAGAGTGCATTCACACTTCTAAATTCAGATATAATTTAATTTTCGGCAGCGCGAAATCAAGGGCAGTCCTTTTTTTCCCAGCAAGGCTCGCATCAATTGTTATTGCACGCATTAACCAGGCTTTTATTTTAGCAGCCGGCGAATCCAATTAGTGCGCATTACCGCGAAATGTTGCCCTTCGCTAAGCCGGTGTTCGAACGAGAGAGCATCCGTTCAGGAGAAATAGGTTTCTTTCATACGGAGCAAGATAGGGTGTGGGTCAGGAGGTAAGGATGGCAGCTGTGTGCCGATAACCGCTTCCCAAATGGGTGTTTTGCGAAGTCCCACGAAGCGCAGTTCATTTGTACATTGAAACGCGCAAATTCCGCTCGCAGAGATGTGATTTGTCCGCGACTTTATAACCCTCCTGAGGGGGAGAACGGGTCTCCTCGATATCATAGCGATTTTTTACTGGAAGCCTCCTTACTGCAGTGAATTCATTCTCACATGCTCCGAACCTTGGAATTACGGCCCTACTAAGGGCTGTCCTGGCCACATTAAAACAAATTGGTTTCCCGGCCAGATTTTTTTCCCGGCTCCCCCCACTCTTCGTTGAGGGGAAAGAAACATGACCTTGGTACTAACTAGGGTTCGCTCAGGGTGAATTATGGCTAGTTCGTAAGTGACGTTGTTGAGTATGGGCACTTGTCAGTGATCAATAGCAATATTTTCAGAGAACGCTAGAATCATGAAAATCCTTCACGAGTTACACTTGACTGCACTTATCGAAAATTGTGGCGGTTTGGATAGCGAAGTGGATTTTGAGTGGTAAGTGAATTCTAAATTGGAGAAAACCCGTGATTGTTATACTGAGAGAGTTTAAAATGGTACGAAGACCTTTCAGGCAAGACACTTTGTCTCCCGGTGAACAGCAACGCCTTTCCCTGGCCAGGGTAATTCTTCATCGACCAAGAGTGGCAATTTTGGACGAAGCTACAAGCAGCATTGACGCGAATGACGAAAAAGACATATACAATTTACTTCAAAAGGTACCACCTTACGTCAATCTTCAAGGATGCATATTATTTTCCTCGTCAAAAATAAAAACGAAACAATAGCCATTGCGCAAAATGCTTTTGTTGAAGCCATTTCCGAAGTCGTGGATGGTTTGAGACGTCTAGAAACGCCCTCTTTCTTGGGGATTCACACTTCCTTAGAAGAGCTGTCTTCTTCCACATGCGTGGGTAATTCAGGGTAAACTGTCTCTTCGCAATACTCCAAATGAAAGGGTCACATTCATGATTCTGGGAAAGGAGAGGGTCGCATTCGGTTGAGTAAGAAAGCGAAGGTTATTTCTAAGTTTCAAGGGTAGTGATTGTTGGAAAGGGGTTGTTTTTGACGAGTTCTGTTTTACAATTATGGCGAAAGCTTTACGGCAGTAGCATAAAATAGACAAATTTGGTGGATTTGCCACTTATTTATCACTTGTGGCCTCCCTCTCTCGTCCCTCCTACTAGGGCCCATGTGGGAGCCTCCAAGACTGTGGTGGGGTGATGGGAGTCGCAAATCTAGCAACCGCCTGAGGGAGAAGGTCGCAAAATTCTCGAGAACGCGACAGTTGACGCTGGGGTAATCCCCTCCTCCTCCGGATTGGTGTTAATATTACGATGAATTACCTCAGGAAAATATTGAAAACCGTGAACAAGTTGATTTCTTGCTGTCCACTAAAATTGAACAACAGCAGTTTTAAGTGTTGAAAGCTTCTGTCAGTGACTTGACAAAGGGGCTACATCCAGAAAAAGCAGGAAAAAACCCAGCACCAAACCTCCCCTAAATTTTTCTTGCATTTTATTTGGGATAAACACTTCTAACTTCCCAAGCATTTATTTGCAGTTTTTAGTTTTAAAATGGTTTTTACAATTTCTTGAATAAAATATCTGTAATTCAGGAAAACATCTCTTACATCTCCACGGGTCATCGTGAAACGCTCCGCAATTACCATAATTTGGAACTGCAACTTGGTAGAAATTCCTCTGCAACTACGTATATGCGTCATGATTCAAATGCAGGACAACAAGAAGAAACTCAACACTCGGATCCTCATAGGCAAGATAAAACGTAAAACTAGACAGTATTCAGCAAAAACTACACAAAATAACAAACAGCACCACGGATCAAGCATACACAGATAGGTGCTAAAAACGAGAAAAAAGAAAAGCAATGTGTCAAAATGTCAAAACGGCTATTATGTCCAAATATAATGTCAAGGAGCTATAATGTCAATTGCGTGTAAATGATGAGGTGATTAGTTATCACTGCAAATGATATGACGAGAATAAGATCGGATACCCTGTACCTCACAGATATTAAACCGGATTCGTCGGTGAGGTTGCTGGAGTGAACTGGGGTGCCGCTGATTCCATCCTAAGAATAACAAGATATTTCATGTCCACAATAAAGCTTTTTTGACAAGGAAGAAAGTGTTACTATAACATCCTTTCAGTTCCCATAGACAAAGTTCAGCGCCCAAGCCCGCGCACCCTGCTGGAAGGGATGGAGAGAATAAAAAATTGCCCAAAATATAATAAAAGTACTACTACACTCCACCAGCTCCGTGGTAAAGCGGGTAGGCGCGATTTGAGCCTTAGCGCTCAAAGAAGACAACAAGAAAAATGAGTGTGAAAAACCTTTGCCTTTCGCTCTTGCGTCTGATTTTGGTCTTATCACCTTTACCCTCCTAAGGGATGAAAAATTGCACTAGTATGAGAGGTCCTTGATATATCAATTGAAAGGCGATGGGTAAAAGAACCACAAACCCATCAAATCGTGGGGCCAGGTTGGGGAGCCTACTCCAGGGGCCGTAAGGTATGCTTCCCCGAAGGGTTGGGGACGAAAATCCTTTAAATTTTCTCTGTCTTCCCAACTGGGATTGTCCTGATAAAGGGCCTACATTTAATATATGTGTGTAGCTTAAAGTAAACATGCACTGAAAATGAGAAACAGTATCGTTCAAAACAAAAAATTTAAAGGGACTTTCGTCCCCGCAACCATTCGGGGAAGCATACCTTACGGCCCCTGGTGAGTTGGGGTCGCATCTACGCCCCCTGAAGGGAGAAGGTCGCGAAATTCTCTGTAAAGTGGGAAAGCGAGTTGACGCTGGGGTAACCCCTCCCCTCTGGATTGGTCTTAATATTACGATGAACTACCTCAGGAAAATATTGAAAACTCTGAACAAGTTGTCATCTTGCCGTCACTAAAATCATAACAGCCATTTTGAGAATGCTGAAAGCTTCTGTCAGTGACTTGACAAAGGGGCTACATCCAGAAAAGCAGGAAAAAAACCCAGCATCAAACCTCCCCTAAATTTTTCTTGCATTTTATTTGGGATAAACACTTCTAACTTCCCAAGCATTTATTTGCAGTTTTTAGTTTTAAAATGGTTTTTACAATTTCTTGAATAAAATATCTGTAATTCAGGAAAACATCTCTTACATCTCCACGGGTCATCGTGAAACGCTCCGCAATTACCATAATTTGGAACTGCAACTTGGTAGAAATTCCTCTGCAACTACGTATATGCGTCATGATTCAAATGCAGGACAACAAGAAGAAACTCAACACTCGGATCCTCATAGGCAAGATAAAACGTAAAACTAGACAGTATTCAGCAAAAACTACACAAAATAACAAACAGCACCACGGATCAAGCATACACAGATAGGTGCTAAAAACGAGAAAAAAAAAGAAAAGCAATGTGTCAAAATGTCAAACGGCTATTATGTCCAAATATAATGTCAAGGAGCTATAATGTCAATTGCGTGTAAATGATGAGGTGATTAGTTATCACTGCAAATGATATGACGAGAATAAGATCGGATACCCTGTACCTCACAGATATTAAACCGGATTCGTCGGTGAGGTTGCTGGAGTGAACTGGGGTGCCGCTGATTCCATCCTAAGAATAACAAGATATTTCTACAATAAAGCTTTTTTGACAAAGTGTAAAGTGTTACTATAACATCCCTTTTAGTTGCCATAGACAAAGTTCAGCGCCCAAGGCCGCGCACCCTGCTGGAAGGGATGGAGAGAATAAAAATTGCCGGAAATATAATATAATAAAATATAATACTACACTCCACCAGCTCCGTGGTAAAGCAGGTAGGCGCGAATAGAGCTTAGCGCTCAGAGAAGACAACAAGAAAAATGAGTGTGAAAAACCTTTGCCCTTCGCTCTTGCGTCTGATTTTGGTCTCATCACCTTTACCCTCCTAAGGGATGAAAATTGCACTAGTATGAGAGGTCCTTGATATATCAATTGAAAGGCAATGGGTAAAGAACCACAAACCCATCAATCAAAAACCCTTTAGGATGTACCAAACAATCGGTATCCGGGCGAAATCGTCAAGACATTTAATCAAACAGAACTTCACAAAGGTAAAAGGAAAAGCAAATGAAGCAAGAAATATTTCACTTAACAAGGTCAAATAAAAGGACTAATGAACTAACCTCGTTGTTTTGTCACCATCTATCACTACTGTAGTGAGCGCAAGTACTTGGCTGTTAGGTGCCGCACGGAATAGAAGCACACCAAGGCGAAGACAAATGAAAGCATCAGCAGCGCAAGCCAACTGAAAGCAACTAATTCAATTACATATTTTCGCCAATGTCAACCGTCCGTTGGAAGACTTTATGAAAGCAAGTGTGTTGTAGAAAATGGTACTGACACAAACACCCCCCTCCCTACCCGTCTCCAAATAGGGAGGAATGTTAGGCATTGTTCACAGTTTTCGAATCATCCGAATATTCGAATTCGCGAAAAGAAAAGATACGTATCGACCAGGAGAATTTCCACACGCGCGAACGCGGATGCGAAAAGGTTTAGATACGTATCGACGTAGTAAACCACGCCCTATTAGCGTTGCTAGAGGATTTTCGCACCGCCGTTTCGATGCTGCGATCTCCGATTGACTGATCGATAGACACTCATTCCTTTTAAAGAGGATTCGCAGATTCAATGCGCGATTCGACGCTCCTCCCATTTTGTGGATCGATACGCATTTCATTCATTTCGCATTTGCGCAGATTCGTTCGTTTCGAGCGTCCTTCGGCTGTGGCGCAAACTGTGAACAGTGCCTAAGGAAGGGAAGGTCTCTCTACTAAGAACTTTGTATAATGCTCATTGGCCGATGTCAGACTTTGCGATTGGAGCGATTTTGCACCAATTGCAGGAGCGACGGATCGCTTGAGCGATGCGAGCGACGGAGATTTACACCGCCGACCACCGATAATTCGGCGCCATCAGTTCGTAAATCTCCCGTCGCTCGCATCGCTTGAGCGATCCGTCGCTCCTGCAATTGGTGCAAAATCGCTCCAATCGCAAAGTCTGACATCGGCCACTCTCACCGAATCCATCGTAATAGTAGCTATAACATTACATTATGTTTCACTCTATAGGAAACCAGGCCCAATTCAATTTCAGAACAAAAATCCAGAAATTTTTTTTATGACTACTGCGAGAACGAACAAAAGTGAACTTGCACAGAAACATGGGAGTCGAAATTGAATATTTGTTTTTCAAAGTATTCAGACTTCACAAAAACTCACCGATAAGAAAAAGTACGTAATTATTAGAAGTACAGTGTATCGGAACGAATCGAAAAACCCAACTAGGCATATAAGGGTACCAAATGACAACAAAATGAAGAAGATGGCTGACATTATAAACACCTAAAACAGAAGAGATATTCGAAAGTAATGAAAGGAAGGCAGAATGAGCGGAAGCAGTCGTGACTCACCCACAAAGTGCAAGGGACAAAAAGGTTGATACCACCGGGCAGTTGTAGCACCTAAAACACTGAGAGTGAAAGATGAATAAAACATTTACTAACCAGGAATCTACCATAAATATTGCAAAAACCACAGACATTAGCATTTTAACGAAGGGTAACAAAC
>MU870749.1:13387-27249 GCA_036418205.1 Ostertagia ostertagi | reverse complement strand
TAGGTACACGAAGACTTATATGGTAAAAGGGTGAAACTCCATTTCGAGGAGCCACTCCATTTTTTCCTCCAATACTCAGATAAGGATTAGAGGGCTCACGACACGTAATCGACTCATTTAAAGTAGACTTCTGATAAATATTGGTGTAATGGGTGAGAAACCCTGAAACGTTTTCACATTTCCGCCTGCCATGACCCAAGGGAACGGTCCTGGACCAGGAGAAAGGACACCTCCGCAAAGGGCTAAGGGTGCAGGAGCTCCAGGGTGGATCACCTGTGCAGAAAAGTGGATGGGATGTGGGCAGGTAGTGTGGAATGTAGGACATCCACCGGTCCTTATCAAAAGTACGCTCGAAATGAGTCGTTCACTTATTATCTTATCCGTAGTGTTCGATAGCCCAAAGAACTGCTCTCTAGTACTACGGATAAGATAGCAATGGAGTGGCCCCCCCGAACTGGAGTTTCACCTGGCTGTATGTATTTGTGGAAGGCATAGGAAAGCGCAATGCGACGGTCTGACAGGCTCTCAGAGTAGCCTTGGATGCTCTTTAACCTCAGCAAAACGGCGATTTGGAGTTTGAAGTTATACGAACAAAAATTCCGTCATTTTGCAGGAACTATTCGCTGTGAAAATTGGCCTCCGACGAAAACAGTGGTCTACTGTTCATGGTGCTAGGTACGTTCAAAAGAGATATAGGTAGTGGGTAGTAGCGCTGCTCTAACTGTCTGGCAGGTAGAAACACAGAGGTATGCTAGGTCCTATGACGCAACCCTTTTTTGTCCCCCCAGAGGATTGAATCAGAGGAGGGGGATATATCCCCCTGGGGGAAGGATTGAATACCGCCCCTGCTTACTAAAGTTTATAGTGATAGCTGATAGTTGATAAATGATTGTTGTAATTTCGTGACAATCGATAGAAACAACTGCAACCGCCTACTTAATTTCATTTGCAGAAAACATGCACATTTTGTGGAGGCTGTCGTCACTTGTGGGCGTGTGGTGGCGCAGGGTCAACCGTCACGTTGGACCGATTTCAGAATTTTTACGACCCCCCCCTCTTCGAGAGTCTCCATACGACCCCCCCCCCTTATTATGTACGGTACACTGTAAGGAAAAGCTAACACTAGGGGAAGTAAGTGCAATCTACAAAATATCTAAGGACACTTGGCTTGAATTCAAACACAGTAGCAGACGAACTCTAGTTTCCTGATATCGTAATTTACTTATGCATAACATCGCAAAACGGATTGCCTTTATTAGGTGCTGAACAGTACTGCCCATTAGTTTGAATGGCGCTTTGCCTGCCTTTCATGACTTGGCGTTCAGAATCACAAAAATTTCCATCGATATGCAAACGCATCAAAAGGGGATATTCACAATGATTTCAAGTTGCAAACGAATGCATGGCGCATCTCAGAGCGTGAGAGTATACAGCAGAAGTGTCCGACCGGAGCACGGTAGCGTTGCGTTCGCATTGGCGCGCGCAATCTTCCCCCTCGGCGCAGCGCGGGTCGCGAGAAACAGACTATTGACTTTCAAATAAGCGTAATTTTGTTCAATATCAATATTTTTCAAATTGCTAAGCGGATTTGTAATCTACTTAACTGCTTGTTTCAGAGGATCACATCTATTATGCCTTATCTTCAAAAGTACGTCGGTTATGGGGTAGAAAACAAAGAATTTACAGAAATGTGCACTTCTTCATTTGAAAGGTTGTAACTTTCTTCAAAGAAGGAACTATGAGGAGCGGTAAGAAAATTTGGAAAGGTCAGACTGTTTTCTTTCTAAAAAGTGCTCTAGCTTTTGCAAAATCTCTTTCCTCCGAAAAATCGCCCCGTTGGACCGTTTTTTCGCAAGACCAGGTTTTTTGGCTTTCAATTACTATAACTTTCTTCAAATTCCACCTTTTGCAATTATTGTCCCCCTGGGTTGAAGAAGAAAGTTAGAGCTTTCCAACGTGTACTTGAACTTTCTTCAAAGTTGACGGAGTCAAAAAATCGCCCCGTTGGACCGTTCTTGGGAAATCGTGGACCGATTTTTTGGAGAGCGCAGGTTTTTTGGCTTCAAATTGTTATAACTTTCTTCAGATTGAACTTTTTGCAGTTCTTATCCCCCTGAATTGAAGCAGAAGGTTAGAGCTTTCCATTGAATACTTGAGCTCCTTCTAAAGTCGAAGGAGTCAAAGAATCGCTCCGTTGGACCGTTCTTTTTTCACGAATTTTCGGAGCTACTCTCCTGAAAACGCAGGTTTTCAACACTTAAACACTGATAACTGTCTTCAAACTCAATTTTATCGGGAATAATGATACCGTGACATCGCACGAGCTTTGTGCTTCATTAGAGATGCTGAACCTTTTCTAAAGAAGTGCCGACAGGCAAATATTTTTGTTCCCAAACTTTTCTTGTAGCACTTTAGAAGTCAATCTACCATAGTGGTTACTCTTTTACTAACTTATGTCCAGTTTGAAGGCATTGGTTCACCTCTAGAATTATATTTGTGTACGTGAGCATGGATACTTTCGCAGTAGACTCTTCTGCTCTGGTGTGCGCCATGCCCTCGCTTGTGCTCAATATTTGAAGAAACACTCTGAAGTTTTACTTAACTTACTGCCGCGGGAACATCCAGGCAAGAAGCAGTCGTGAACAATTCCCTTCTTCTGTCAGGAGAACGATTATCAAAGTGTGCGCTCCCCTACAAAAAACGCTCGACAAGAGCCATAAGGCCTTGCAAAGTTAGTAGCTGTAATGTTCCCTGCCCGCAACAGGCTGATGTTTGGTGCTTTCCCAATTGTTCTTTCCCTCATACTCTCCTCTCCGCTCTCAGTCTCTCATTGTCGTAGCACAACTGCATTACGAATGTGAGCAAACCCTATACGCAAGAGTTTTCGTCGATTCCTTTACTTTTTTCCTCTAGTGCCATACCCATTCGCACCACATACTTTCCATTAATCGAGTCACACCAGGTCTAAGCCGATGCATCCTCTTAACACTATCGCGTCGAAGCCGACCTAAAGTTACTTTACTACCAAAGCACTTGAAAAACTTTCTGATACTGTGAGAACAGACCATGTGTAAATTCTTGATGGGGAAGGGGTAATATCTTCAAGAAACGATCAGTAGACCAGTTGATGTGAAAATGGGAATAGAAACTTTCTCTACTAATCTTATGTTGGCAGAAAAGGTTGCCATTTCTGCTCTCTATAGCCCTTTGACCAACACTCCTCAATTTCGAAGGGTGCGCGTGTAAGTAGTAAGTGCATAGTCCAACAACCTCTATCCACACATCGACACCTGTGGCAGATTAACGCCCCCTTTGTAGAATTTCGAACTTTTTTTAACGATATCCCCCCACTCCTTTGAAATTTTTTGGACGCCAATTACGAGAAGCGCAGCCGTGGTGGATCCATCATACGACACAGACACTCTACGACACCGCCACCATCGTGACTTCTGGTAACTGATTATGAATTAAGCAAACCAGCCCGTTTGGCGTTTCTGCTGGGGCTGTATACTGAACGTTGGGGAGGGGATGGGATCCCGACGGTCGACGGACTACTTCAACTCGGTCCTTAAAACCGCCTCAATTTGATGCTTACCTCAGGACTAAGCCCTAAGAGAGACGGACCTCGAGGAGAACACCAGGTCCCTTCAAACAAGCCAGCCCTTTTGGCGGAGCTGCTGGACCTAGCTGCACCACTTCGTCATCACTCTCCTACCGTACCGACCGAGTTCAAAGTAGTCCGTCGAGCTCGGGGACCCCATCTCCTCCCCAACATTCAGCATACGGCCCCAGCAGAAACGCCAAAAGGGCTGGTTTGCTTACCTCACTGATTATGACACTAGAGAAGCACTCCAAGAACTCTTTCAAAATTTCCAATGAAATTACTATTAAGTAGGAAGGACGGGAAGTTTTGGAAATATTAAAACTGTGACTCCCTCAATCTTGGCCATTTCGTGATGCCGCTAATTTGGAAGAAATGTGCTAAAGACTCCCCACTCAAAAACCCGTATCCCTCTCTACACAACGACTCCTCTCAGTTTTCCGAGAACCACGACCCCCTCCCCAGACTACCTCCCCACCCCACAGTAACAACACACATTACAATCGAAGATATGACCCCTCTCCAAAAATCACCAATGTTGGTAGTATGTAGTAGCTGAACACTTTTCTTCCCTCACGCTCGACCCCCCCCCCCTCCCGTCTTTCCTTTTGTACAAGGCACAACTGGCGAAGCAGCCTCCCAGAATGAGTCAATCTCGGAGAGTGGAGAACCCTTCTTCGAACAAGAGCAAGAATACGGTCTTCTCATTTTTTTTCAAAATTCGCTGAGGAAACATTAAATGTAGTGTTAGCTGTGCAATGCGTCATCTGATTCGTGGCCGCCCCAATCCGTGCTTCTTTTATGCGTTCTTTTATCTCCGCCCGATCTACCCGCGACCGTCCTCAATGTAGTTTTCGCGATTTGAAGTTCGTCCCAAAACTCCGTTCTTCTTTGCGTAAAACTTTGTACACTCCGTTTCATGCAGCCAGAAATCCACGTGGCACACGTGGCTAAATTCTCGATGAAAAGGTGACGTCACGTGTGCTCAAAGATGTTCTTGATCGATGCCACGTTCAATGCCACGTCAATTTCTGCAATTGCACAATTTTCTGGTTATTTGAAGGCGAGGGTACGTTGTCTCTGGGTAAGTCACAGCTAACCTTTTAACTTTGGGAAGAATGCAAGAATTTTCTGTGAACGATTCCTTTAATGCAAGAGTAGATGTGCCTTTTTCGTAGATTCCATTGAGTTGTGCCTGAAAAAAAAATCGGATCTCGATTTTGCCATGGTTGCATTAAGGCTTCTCTCCCAGAAGGTGAGCTAGAGAAAGGAGCACATTTTGGTCGTTGGCACGACATTAGTCCTGCACGGCGGGGGAACTGAGTGTCCAATTTTTCATGATTTTTCTTCCCAAGGTGGAGTCGAATGACCTCAGAAAATAAGCGGAGTTTTAACCACCTTGCTTTTAATTGGAGGTGTCGCCATCAAGTTGTTCGCAGAGACCCTCTCGTATTCTGCTAACAACTTAGAAGGATCGAATTTAGAAGAAGTCGAGCTTCGCTGTCAGAACTCCCGAATAATTTGAAGGAAACGATCACGCTGGCTTCCACGCTGGATTTGCTACCCTCGCGTTATCAATCGATAAGGTGTGAGGCAGTAATTGTTGGATGAGTGTAAACCCAATGCTATACTCGAGATCCGTAAGTTTGGTGGTAGGCGTTCACCGGAGAGTGGACGTGTACTTTATAGGAATCATGTCGGAGTAGCCGGCGCTTCCTCTGAGGGGGTATGAGCATCGCGAGATTATCACGAATGGCATGGCTGCATGCGTCTTATCTACGCAAGTTCTATCAAGGCCACGTCACTTCCGGTGACACGCCTACCCCAACTTTCGGATCTCGACTGTACTTACTATGAAGCCTTCATCTGTCGTCTGTCGCTGTGTATGTCTGTCACAAAATTCCCTAGCTTCCCAAGATCCACCTAGGGCCGTATGCTGAATGTTGGGTAGGGGCTGGGGCCCCCGACCCGCGATGCAGAATGCTGGGAAATCGTTGGGGCCCCCATCATGGTTTCGTCGCGGGACCAACCAGCCAACAGCCGCCGCCTTTGACTTTTCTGTTTTATTTCCATTTGTTTAGTGTTTATGCGTATTACATTCGTGCATTTGTTCAAGTATCATTTCTACATATACATATATGTAACGTTTAGGTTGTGCACGCGCTCCTGAATCTTCTTCCGTGCAATTTTATTCGTTCAGGTATTTCTTCTGCACGGCGCAACAGCACAATCTTTAAGTAAAGAATAGGTGGAAATAAACAAATAGATTATCAAAAAGAAAAATACCTGAACGAATAAAATTGCACGGAAGAAGATTCAGGAGCGCGTGCACAACCTAAACGTTACATATATGTATATGTAGAAATGATACTTGAACAAATGCACGAATGTAATACGCATAAACACTAAACAAATGGAAATAAAACAGAAAAGTCAAAGGCGGCGGCTGTTGGCTGGTTGGTCCCGCGACGAAACCATGATGGGGGCCCCAACGATTTCCCAGCATTCTGCATCGCGGGTCGGGGGCCCCAGCCCCTACCCAACATTCAGCATACGGCCCCAGAGAGACCAGTTCAAGTGTGTGGAAGTGGGTGGGCAAGGTCTCTCACGAAGTACAAAACACACATCAGCTAAGCGGAGCCCCGCCCACAGAGGGCGTGGCGTGCGTCGAAATGAACTGTACCGAGACCAAGATTTCGATTTCAGTGACAAAACGACCTCGAAACTGGGCCAAAAAGTGGGTAAAGGTGTGCATTGGTAAGTCACATCGAATTAGGGAGACCCACCCCCTGGGCGGGGCGTTCTCCAAAAAAGCAGTGCTTTATGAAAAATTTCATAACTCGGTTGGGAGAAAGCCTACAGAGCAGAAAACAAATTGGTGTAAGGGAGCAATGTCTAAGGTGCTCCCAGCATACATGACGTTGGCGGAGGCCCGCCCACAATGGGCGGGGCGCGCTCTGAAGTGTACAGCATTTTCTACAAGTCCTCATAATTCGGGCCGGGGAAGTCTTAAGTGAGCCGGAAAAAGGTGGATAGAGGTGGGTGGAGGAGTGGAGGCCAGCTGTCATCGGTGGGCGGGGCTTGACCAAAGTGGGCGGAGTTTGCGACGAAAATTCATAACTCGGCTCCAAGAAGTCCTAGAGATAGGGAAAACGGGGTTAGAGGTTGGCGAGGGAAAAGCTATCAGTGCGGAGCACGCACCAAGTGGGCGGAGTTATACGAAGAATCGTAATTTGGTTCCAAGAGGTCCCAGAGACCGGTGAAAAAAGGGGTAGAGGTCGGCGAAAGGAAGGGGCCAAATGCTATTGGTGGGCGGGGCACGCACCGAAGTAGGCGGAGTTTGCCACGAGATTTATTGTCCGGAAGCAGTCCGGAGACCGAGAAAAAAGAGGATAATGGTTGACGAAGAAAAAGAGGTTGAAAGCCGTCGATGATGGAGCGGATAGAATTTAGCTGAGAAGTCAGATATTCGTGGTGTATCAGGCCAAATTTGAAGATTTTCGCCGCACCATCAAATATCGCCGCAGATCTGCGTAGTGCGCGCAATGCGTGCGGCGCCAACTGGTGGAAGATATGATACGATGAGATAAGAAGGTGCGGCTGCTTGATAAGAGGTGCACTCCAGAATGAAAACGGGACGATAACGATAACGGTATCATATCTAGCACGCTCTTATCGCACCCCTTTCCACATCGATAAGTCTTTGGTTTTTGCTAACCGGACTGCCACTGAAACTTCACGTGTTCAACATTGGGCAGGACCCCTATCCACTCCAGTACACACCTTTCCCTTATCGTTCTCTGAGAAATTATCGTGACCACTTCCTTTAAGCTAGGCTACTGCTGGTTGTTGGTTTATTAGAACAATCCACATCACCGGTGAATATGCTGGATGGTCAGCTGAAAGAATCATTGGAAACCAACAGGAACATGACGAAATGAGGTCGTGTTTGGAGCTGATTCAGGCTCTGAGCATGTGAGATACAACTTTATATTCCCAAATCTTTACGGCTCGATAGAGATGTCTTAGAACCCTTACCTTTCACATCAAAATAGCACCTTAGTGTGTCAAGATTGCTTTTCTGGCGTTAGATAGAGCATCGAGATGCCATTACGGGGCGCCGGCCACGACCAGGCGGCGTCCGTTTTGTGTGAAGCACCTTCAAACGAAAAAAAAAAACCAACCATGGGTAGAGGAACCACTGGTGCACCTCGGACTAAGGGAACATGCCCTTATCCATTTTCTGGTGGATTCTCTGTGTTACTTGGCGCGTGGAAGATCCTGATCGATAACTATTAAGAGAGCGGAAGGCTCAGGAGAGCGTTCTGAAAAAATTGGAATCCGTGCTCACGAAAGCAATGAGCTAATGAGATGTCTAGGTTCGCAGATAAGCGAGTGTTTTTATCCTCCCAGACAAGTCTGGTACCAATTAACCGACCCCGAGGGATGGAAGGCTTGGTTGGCCCGGGCGACTCACGACCCAGGATTTCGATCCCCGGACCGCTCGCGTGGTAAGCGTGCCACTTGCCACTACACCACTTCCGCCCGAAAAGTTTCTAGATGGACAAGAAAATTTTTTCGAGAGTAACAATGTAGTAGTGTCTTTCCAAAATGACTGTGCCGACCGGGTACCTTAACATTCTCCTTTTGTTTTTATCAAGACTTTCCGTCCCACTGAACAGCTTTATGAATGGTTATTTCTAAGTACTCCTTACTCAACTCTTCGGAACATTTTAGTCAAGGGAATCAGCCGCAAAATAGGCATGAGAAAATTTTTCTCATTACTAATATGTATCGAAAGACTAAGAAATCTAGCGCTGAGCCACAAGATTGGCCATCGATCTAAAGTGATGAGGTTCTACGCAGGAATTTCTTTCAGTAATTCAGACCATGGCTACAACTTGAAGTATGCCTTCTTTTAATACCTATCCCTGCCTCAGCTTGCTTGAGCTGTGGGTCATGAGCAGTGCTGTAGATTTAAAGTATAAAATGAAGGAGTTTGAGGGTGCCTAAGTTTAGTACCTCATCTCATATAAGGGTTCATGTTGGGATGTCAAATCACGAAACAATCTTGTTCAGCCCAATCGAATCTTTGGTTCTTAGCATTGAATAAAGACGGCAAACAGCCTGCTAGTACCGCAATGAGTTATTCACTTACTGTATACCCTCCCCCCGTTTGTTACTTCGTTTTGCGGTAATTCATGTCCTCCCCTGTTAAGGGCCGACGCTCATAACTTTGCCGAATCGATGCGTTCGCTACGATTCGCTCGATCGCTTCCTGCGAGATTGCGAGCGATTCGCTAGCAATTCGCCTTCGACCCAGAAGCCGATTCGCTAGCGATCGCTCGCATTCGCAAAGTATGGTCGCCTAAAGACTAGTTCAGTGGTATCCAGTACTCGGTCGTACGGTAGAGAAAGATGACAAGTGAGGCGCCAGGGTCCAGCAGCTCCGCAAAAGGAGCGGTCTTGCTACCTGCTGGAGATCTTGTTGTAGAGAGAGAGGAACCTGCAGCTCTCTTGCAGAGGTCCGTCCTGTCTTTAAGGCTTAGTCCTGAGGTAAGCATCAAATTGAGGACGGTTTTAGGACCACAGTTGAATTAGTCCGTCAACGTCGTCGGACCCCATCTCCTCCCAACATTCAGCATACGGCCCCAGAAACGCCAAAAGTTTGTTTACGTTCCACAAACGATTAGTGTTGGTACCTACATCGCCATTAGGACAAGTGCCGCTCCCACCACTCAAACGCGCCACCTTCACGGAAGAGACCCGCCTCCCTCATTTTGCCGCATTTTTGAATTTGCTTTTGAGCTGTTATGTGCTGTGCGTGTGCCTTCCTTTCGTGTTCTCTTTTTGAACTCCGATCTAATAGGCCAAATAAAGCCTAGATGAAGCTGGACATTAGGGTAGCATGATTCCGGTTATTTAGACTGAAGAGCAATCTTTAGGCTATTCTTCGGTGCGTTTTCTCGTTCGATACTTGATCGGGTCCTCATGATCAACTTTCTGTCTAAGTTATGCTACTATCTACTGCGCAATTTATGTCCGAGCTCCAACTTGTTTTTTATCGATCGGTGTTGTTTGATTATCGAATCTTCGTTTCGAATGGGTTTTTGAATGTCGTTTCATATTTCGAAACTTGTCCAGAACTGCTTTACACTTTTGAAACATCTCTTTCGAAGAATAATCAAACATTCGGTTCTTTATCCAATAAGAGGGGGGTGCATTGCTGGCAAAGGTTCATATCGCCTGAAGGAATCCAAATCTTCACAAGGACTCGCTTCCGGGGATAGGTTTAAAAGCGAGAGCGAAATGATCCACGCTTCTCGGGGATTTCCCCCTCTTGCAAAAATTCGAATTTTTGTTGGCGAGAGCAGCTGTCGCACCACATGCCTCCTATCCAGTACTGGATCAGAACCAAATTCCAATAAAAATATTTAAACGAGCCATGTTGTTCCTGGTTTTCTTCGTATTCGTCTAATTAAGGCATCGCACATGAAAAAAAAAACAGTCAAGCAAGCAAATTTTAACTCACACTTAATATTTTCAGAACACTAGACAAATCTCGTCACACTATTCGAGAGAGCTTGCCGCGAATAGCAATAAATCATGTTTGGCAAATCCAGCTTTGGATCAACAGGCTCCACCTTTGGGAGCGCTGGAAGTATGCCTATTATTATTGCGTCTTTTTCCAAACTAACTTTACAACAATTATTTGTTCTGCAGGTTCACTGTTTGGTCAGAACAAGCCGACAACAAATCTCTTTGGTCAGCAGAGTGCTTCCACCCAAGGTTCATTATTTGGCCAGAAGTCCACAACGAATCTGTTCGGCCAGAGTACTCCTACCGCAGGGACTTCAATTTTTGGTATGTGGGCTATGTTCTGGAGAGTACGCATTCTGGGACACAGGCTTTTTCGGCACTATTCCACTATTACTGCCCCAAAATCTCAAAATTTTATTTTTCGTCGGCTTATAAGGGTAATTCGATGCCCGTGATTACGTCGTATATGGCATTTTTGTGATTGCTGGCGCCCATGGTGCCAATTGGCGCCATCCTTCCACGGTGTAAACTTGTAAATAGGGGTTATTTGGTGTCCTGATTACGAATATGACAATCGTTTTTGGAATTGGCGCTGTCTAACGCATATTTTCTGCTCTCCTGGGCTCTCTCACTCACACGTTGTGCTTAAGACTAAGCTTATTGGAGAAGGAGGACTCCGAGGTGGGTAAACCAGGCAACATGTGACAAAAGTTGAAGTGTGTGATATCAGGGTGAGTGGCTCACTCACCTCTGAGCCCTCCTTTCCCCAAGGGCTTAGTCCTGATAGCGATCAACCAGTGCGAGGGCGCAGACGAGCAGAAAATGGGCGCCAAATGGCGCAAGCCCAAAAATGAATGTCATATTCGTAATCAGGACACCAAATAACCCCTATGTACAAGTTTACAGCGAATTTGGTGAAAACAGCCGTCGTGACAAGTGGCGCCAAATGGCGCCAGCATCAAAAATGAATGTCATATTCGTAATCAGGGCATCGAATTACCCCTATAGGCAAAGTTTCGACGAAAAATAAAATTTTGAGATTTTGGGGCAGTAATAGTGGAATAGTGCCGCTTTTTCTTGCATTGCATTTTTGAGCATCTTATTCCATTAAAATTTTAGGGTCGTCGAATACGGGGTCCACCACTGGAACATCTTTGTTTGGGCAATCAAAACCGTCTCTATTTGGCGGCTCTTCTACAACCGGTACGACATCGCTTTTCGGCAGCTCCACAACTTCTACAGGAGGCGGTCTATTCGGATGTACGTGCTCACATTTTTTCTACCTAAAGCGCTTTTTTGTTACACAGCTCATTCAGTCACATCGTTTTCATTTTTCATTTTCATTTTTGCCCATTAAATGTACGAACAGTATCAATATCATTGCAATCAATATATATCATCAAAAGTGATGCGGCATAACCAGTATTTTCAGCTACCGCCTCCACTGTAAATGGAACCACTGTCAAGTTTGAGCCACTCGTCTCTTCAGACACAATGATGAAAAACGGTTCACAAACCACAATACAGACTAAGCATATGTGCATAACAGCTATGAAAGCTTACGAAGGGAAGAGTATAGAGGTGCATTATATTTTGAATTTCGGGCATTTTTTAAAATTGTGTTTGATGAGTACGTTTAACTTTTGTTTTGCCTCTTAAATAATTTGACACGTGGAGTCGAGGTTCGAATTTCTGTTCAGGAACTGCGTATAGAAGATTATATCGCTAACAGAAAAACACCATCTGCAAGTGGTGGTCTGTTTGGTAGTTCAACTGCGACCAATGCGGGTAGCAGCATTTTCGGTAGTACTCCTGCCAAGCCATCATTATTCGGGTCATCTACGTGTGAGTTTGTGATCTACAAATGACACCTTAACAGCAGAACCAGTTTTTAAAAGGCGGCAGAAAAGCTGCTGAAAATTTCGAAGCCGTGTTGTTTTATCAATTCTCTGGTCGACTAACTAACCTGAAGGTGCAATCCGTGTTCGTGTTCAAATATGAAAGTCAAGTTGCAAATGGGACCGTCATTGAAGAGAAATGAGAAAGAAACTTTCGAAAATGCTAAAAATATGGGTCTCTTGTCCCGTACATTGGAGTATCTTTCAGGCAAGTGATAGGGGGAGGGGGAGCACCGATGTGAGGAAGTGACAGAAGAAAATGAGAGTGGTGTGGGAGTCATGCGTCGATATCGCAGAAGTGGTAAGCACTGGTCTAGTCCCTGGTGCTTCGGTGTGGATCTAAAATAGAAACTTTGCTTTTCGCAGCACAGCACTTTGCCACTGCGCGAAACCCAGGGCCCAAAAGCCTCAATCGCAGCAGAGACTGTGTTGATAAACTCAGGTTGGGTGGCACCTTTGAGTTCTTCAAGAGTTTTTTTTTTGCCAAATAATTATATTAAAGCCTAGAATCACTGTCATTTTGTGCGCTGGAATATGTCCACTTTAGCAAAACTTTTTATAGCAACAACTTCACCGTTTGGCGCAACGCAGGGTACCTCGCTGTTTAGCCAGAATAACAATGCTACTCAGGTAGGTTCAAGAGCCATGTGATTATGGCGAGTTTATAATGAGTTCCTATCCGTGTTACTTTTAAGGGTTCTTCCCTATTCGGCAGCAAGCCAACGGGGAGCCTTTTTGGTTCTCCGGCGACAGGAACAACTTCGACGTTTGGATCCACTGGGGGCAGCTTATTTGGCAATACGGGTACTTCGGTAAGATTTCAGCAGAATTTCCGAGTTTACCTACGTTAGCAATAAACCTGAATTAGCAGACCTTCGGAACGCCTCAGCAAACTGGGTCACTGTTTGGCGGCTCCACATTTGGCGCTGCGCCTACAACGACGAGCTCGTTCACTTTCGGCTCCAATACAAATACAGTTAGTATCATGATTTTCGATTCTGATCCAACGGTTTCGTGCCAGTCCCTGTAACTTCTCACTCAGACTGCATCTCCGTTTGGTCAGACCGCAACTTCAACAACTGGGGGATTGTTTGGCTCGAATACTGCTGCTGCGAGCACAGGCAGCTTGTTTGGTAAACCTGCTGGAACGAGCACATTTTCCTTCGGAACTCCATCGAATACGACATTTGGTGAGTCATTGCGCTTCAATGAATCATGTTTTCGTTACAACGGCGACATGTCAGAAAGTTCAAAGTTAATATTGAAAATATATTCAGGTCAAACAACGTCAGGTGGTCTTTTCGGTAATACTCAGAAGCCCGGTGGATTGTTTGGCAGCACTACTAACACTACTGGAGGTAGGTTCACTTTCACTGCTTATCAACTCTGTTCTTTTTACTTACTGAAAAGTATGAGGATGCTGACTACCCCAACGATGTGGCGTTTATCTACATATGTGGCTCAGAAGCGGTGCATCAAGTTTGTAGCTGCACCGAATGCTGTTATCATGGTGTTGTTTTCTACTTAGCCAATCAGCGCGAGGATTCTTGCCTCGTTCGGTTATAAAAGGCGATAATAATAGTTCTATTACGGGAAACCAATACTCAGTTTCATCTATGATCTTCAGTCGTTTTTAAAAAGTGATTGAGAAATTGACGGTCTTAGGTTCATTATTCGGCAGTCAACCTGCTCAGCAAAGTACTGGTCTATTTGGTAGCACACAACCAGCACAGACGTCACTATTTGGAGCAAATACTGCAAATCAGCAAGCGAATACTAGTGAGTTTTTCTCTAAATTGCTTTAAAAAGTAATTCTGTCAAGT
>MU870749.1:0-11735 GCA_036418205.1 Ostertagia ostertagi | reverse complement strand
CATATTTTAGGGTCACCCACTACTACACGATTAATATAATTTCCAGTACTCAAAGACAACTCAAGTTTCTGGCGGCGAAAAGTGCCAAATCATCTCCTTTGAATACATCAACATTGAATGGAACTACTGGTTCTCCTTCTCTAAATGGCTCCTTGATTTCTTCGAAGAGCTCTTTTCTGCCTGTTGTTCCGGCTAAGGTAGATTCGTCTCCAGTGTGTTTTTTTGCAGTCGTAATAATGAGACTTTTCTTGTGTACCACAAGTTGCGAAGTTCTATTGGGTGCCAAAATATAGTTCAATCAATTTAGGTTGGCGACACGGTGAAGCCCTCTCCAAGGGGACGAACCGCAGCTATTCCTGGACGAGATCTGAGTTATACCCCTAATGTTGCGCCACCTACGTTGGGTAAAGGAATCCGCACAAATGCGCTGAACAGCGCGAATTCCATCACGAAGAGGAGCCTCGACGGGAGTCTTATAAACAAGTATGTCGTTACAATATGCACTTAGTTGATGCTAAGCATTCCATTTCTTACAGGACAGTGGATGCAGCCATAGAAACATCACTTGCTAATGGGACAAATATGCCAAACTCTGGAAGGCGTCGAAATCTTAAACATCTGGATTTGTCCATGGTCATGCAGGTCCTTGGTTCTCGGAGCTCTGAAGGCGACGACGAATCCCAGGGACGTGATCCAGATGAGTTACCATCTACGGATAATTATGCTGTGGATAACCACGAAGTGTATAGGTGAGCTGCAGGAACCATTTCGTTTTCCACAAATTCTAGTGGACTTTTTTTGTCTAACAAGTCCACCCGTCCATTTCAGTCCCGAACTCGATCCCAGGGAGGTGGCCATCAAACGAGGAGAGGCTTGCAGAAATGGTACCCTGCCGCGTTTTCAACTTGACGGTAGTGCTTGCGAAGAGTCAGTGATGGCTTCGAGCAAATCTTCTGTTGCTCAAGCAACAACGGTAACATCATCAAGTGCTTCGTCTGAAACGGCGCGCACGTCACCACGAGTTGTTACCTCGTCCTCGTCACAAGCTATTGTGCGTCTAAATGCACCAGATTATTTCACTGAACCGACCATAAATGCAATGCGTGAAATGGTAAGAAATCTTAGAAGTCTTTCGTTCTTGCTGGTCATTTCTATACATTTCAAGGTGGTCGAAGGGAAGGTTATCCTGAATAATGGACTCACGGTTGGTCGCGCTACTTACGGAAGTGTCTTTTGGCCAGGACGAATTGAGTTGGAAAATGTTGCCTTGGATGAGGTAAGATGCGCTAATAGTTAATATTAATATTATAGATTTAAATAATACATTTCGCATTATAAAATCACCCATTCCTGATAGGTTTTTAGGACTTTCCCTGAAAAAGGGTCTATTTTCCTTCATTCTACTTTTTTTTGGTTTTTGATTTGCCTTTTTTTTCGACGCTTCTTAGAACTGAGAATAGAATGAAGCAAAACTATATTTTCAGATTGTGATATTCCGCCACAAAGAGGTTACTGTGTATCCAGATGAATCAAAGAAACCTCCGTTGGGTGAGGGGTTGAACCGTCCAGCCGAAGTGACTCTCGAAAGAGTGTGGTATATTGATAGAAATACTAAGGAAGAGATCAGAGTAAGTATAAAATAGACTAGTTTTTATGAGATTTGACTTAATAGGAAACTAAGTTTAGTGTCTTTTCTAGGACCCACTGAAGCTGATTGATCTTGGATGGCGTGATCGTTTGGAAAAGGTGACGGCACGTATGGGCGCCACTTTCAAAGATTATCGCCCTTCAACTGGGAGTTGGGTGTTCCGTGTTGAGCACTTTAGTAAGTATGGGCTACCGGTGAGTATTTTGTGCTCAGCATTAACCTTTACTATTGTCAGACATTTTCATTTGTTGCACAACAATCTCTCGAGTTCATAATAGTCCTCATTCACAGGACGACGAATGTGACAGTGATGTAGCCGTAGTTCCAAAAGCGCAAGGGGGATCAGCTCATGGCAACATTTCTGCGCATGATCTGGACACGTCATTGGAAGAGCAGCATATACAGTCATATGTGCAGCGAGCAAGAGTACCGAGGGTAGAGCTCCATACCGAAGGAGACGAATCGAATCACGAGGTACAGTTGTAATAACTACGTCGAAATCCGACAACTTCAGAGCCAGAGCTCGTTTAAAATTCTGCTGTTTAGCGGCTAACGCAAGGTTAAGATATGACTCTTGCGTACATTTTGCTAACTTTCTTAATCTTGAGGTATAACCGTAATCGTATTGTGTAAAGCTTTCGCTTTTTATTTCTGAAAAGCTTCATATTTTTTACCCTAAATTGTTATACTATTGAGCTGCTATCAAGCATTGTCGGGTGATTTCAAGTTTCCAATTTTTGGTAGTTTTTGTTTAGTCTATTCATGTTATCATACAACTGATATCCAAGATATTCTGGCGAACTACTTTGGTCTTCAGCTAATTTGTCAATTTTCGGATATGGTAATAAAGAATTGAACAAATTTTTGTAATCGTGGCATAGAGTAGAGTTGAAAGCAAGAGTAAATTTAGAAATTATATAGTCGGAATAAAATGAAGTTGATAAAGAAGTTGATCAACTTCACGTTTCGAACCGCGTAATCTCGCTACTTTTACACACTAAAGAAAAATACCGCATAGGTGCGCCTACTTTTGCTTAGGATAGTGTTTAGAGGTAGCAATTTTGTCGTAAAGTGACTTTGAACTGTTAACTACGTCCATTGTTGATTTCTGCTGGATCCGGAACATAGTTTTTTCAAATTCATTTCAAACGTTCTGATCGATGCTCTTAAATTAACTAACTGGTGTGTTTCAAACTTGTTCAAGTTCATAAATTTAGATGATCATTGAGACAGAGGTTAACGTACTGCCGAGACGACATGCAAAATCGGAAGTGCAGGTAAAATTATTTTCTAATTTCGTGGTTCGTTTCATTTTCGTCTTCGATAGATTCTTTTTCAAAATTCTGGGAAATGAATTTGACAATAATCTGGTAAGATAAAAAATTAGTAAAGTCTTGAAAGTTTCTTTTAAGCCCAATATTTCCTACAACATGAAAAAAAGTGTTTCATAGGTGAAAGGCCTAGGAGGTAGAATGGATATGGACTACGATGACGAGGCGATGTACGATGATTACGATATCGCAAATTGGAGAGATAGCGAGGCAAGATATGGTTTAAGTGTGTATCATAACGTCTAGTGGTATACATGTTCTCAAGTGATTTTTGCTTTCAGGAATTTCAGGTGCCCGAGAAGAAACCGAAGATGGAAGATGTGGTAGAGTACGTCTATGAAGAAAGCAAGTATGTTGTTTCGTGTCAGCTTTTATCGATGGTGAGGATTTAGGGATACTTATAGGCGACTAATGGAGCTTTCAACATTGTCTGCACGACCCGTCCGTCGTATAACACTAACTCGCCGTGAACCGAGCAATGTGTTTCGTGGAGGAGTTGAGGTTCGTGGTCTCCCTCTCTAAGTTACGACGCAATCTGGGGAGATTGGAGTGCCATATATTGTAGATCTAAAGTTCTTCAACATAAACATATCTTCCTTCTAGGCAAGTAAGACTGTTGGATATAAAAAGAGCAAAATGATAAATGTCGCCTGCGCCCAAGGGTCATCCAGCCGTGTCAGCTGGAGTCAAGGCAAGTTTCCGTCCTTTTGAAAAGAGTCTTCATTGCTCTTTAAGAAAGTGAGAAGTCGGTGAAATCGAACTTCATCCCTATTACAGGTGGACAGTTTTCATTCAGCATACAACCAACATCAAATGAGGTTCAGATATGTGCGCTCCAGTTTGACAGCAACGTTCCGAAGGTGAGTCCCATGATATTTTGTTTGCCACGTAGTGCCGCAGTATGAAGGTCTTAGTGATTCTTTTCTGTCAATGAAAATTCGCCATAAAGTTGACAGTCATTCGTTTGTTCGTCTTCTTAGAAAAGCTTTCTACAATAACATGGATGAAGGGGAAATATACCAAGTCGAAGGGAAGCAGTCCCTCTGAGGGTGCGGACGATGCGCGCTTCGCAGCAAAGAGTATGCTTCAGCGGCCTAGCGGGCCACCCGCGTCGCGGCACGCCCACACTCTGTTGTCTGACTCTAGCCGTTCCAGCGAAGAGAGCGTTAGCGTTGAAGAGGCAACACTTATGAGAGTCGCATCAATGGGGAATCATTGGGCAGAGAAGGGGTCCCACTTCTTAGACTCTAGGCCGTTTCTCATGTTTTTTTGTCCCTGCACCACTGACCACTCCTATCTTGATTTCTTGTGCTGCCTTTTTTTTATCAGAACTCCGCCGTTAATGTTTATCTATGCCTCTCGAATTGTCATACCCCTACGGGTATTGCAGTGCATATCGACCCAACAGAAGGGGAAGCAGTGGTCGTGTTTATTCTGGCCACAGGGAGTCCTTGACTCAGATGTGCTTTCAGAATGACTCTGTAGCTGCTCTTAAAACTAACAACGATTCTCTGGAAAATATTATTTAGCAACTCATCGTTGATATGCTCGAGCACAATCTCCGATTATCACGCACGATTCGACGAAATGCTTCGACAAGCGCACGTGTGCGACATTGTGAGATCGAGGGACAACCTTCTGCTCCACGCGTCAAACCAGCTGATGACAGTGCACTAGAGCTTTTGGATTGCTTTCTGGCAACTGCTACACAGAGTCAGTTCCACTATTAGTTTTACTGCTATGCCATTATAACTACCTATCCCTTCATTGCCTTCGGAACCATTTGGTCTGGCATTTTAGGTGAATGTGTCATAGAGCAAAGGGTATGGCGTCTATGTCAAGCATTGTTCCCTTCTGATAAATCTGGTATGTTTCTTAAAAGATTTGTTCGGATTGATAATCTAATTTGAGTCTTGTTTTCTATAGGGCAGTGGCACTGGCAACGTTCTCACGATGTAGGCGAATGGCTTCGCGATGAAGTAGCTGCCTTACCAAGTAAGAGAGTGACTGCGGGAACAGCAACTGGTAAGGACTCAAGATCAGCAAATAGTTTTCAATTCTGAGTATCTATGGTGGATGGATGTGTAGTGAAGAAAAATGGCGTTGCTTTCAAGTTTCACAAGTCTGGGCTCGAATGTGCGCCGGTGATAGTGAGGAGGCGATGAGGATCGCAAGCGAGGACGGAATGACGATGCTGTCGTCGATGATTTGCGAAGCTCTTTCGGCTGAAGAAAAAGGACGAGGAGATTGCGCCGACATGGTTAGCTATTTGAGAGTTGGCAATTGTAGGCTCTTCATTTCAAACTTTTTTCATTTCGCTTGCCATTCTATGTTGTGGTCCATTAAACCCATGATTAGTCATTTCAGCTACAATTGTGGGAAACAATTGGTGATATTGGCACGATGGAGGAAGACCTTCTCAAAATATACCTTGTACTTGCTGGCAAGACTCATCTGGAGTTTCAACATAGGGGAAAAACCGTTAAGTTGAATTGCTTGGAAGGACTGGATTGGCGACAGGTATTCACACGATTTCTATAAATGCAAAAGTGTGCACGTAGTGCAGTCCGATTCGATTCAGGCATTCGGCATTCACCTATGGTGGGTTAACTGTGGAGGTTTTCTCGAGGACGCAGTTGATTCGTTCAGTGAAGACGTTGCCGCTGGAAGGGCCGCCTCTCCGGATTCACACGTTTTTGAGCAGGTGAATTGGGATTTCAGTTCGAGCTTCCAAAAGATTAGAACATTGGTTTTCGAAAGCGGTAAACGTCGAAATAGCCTTGTTCGTTTTATGCGCTAATTTGTACAAATACCGAGCTTATCTATTTTTTGATTTATTCCGTTTGTCTATTTGGAATGGAATATGTGTTGTTTCATTGACACAAATAAATTGGAACTTGCAGCTTATACGTCTGGCATGTTCACCAAGTCATCAAATCGAAGCTGTCCTGGATGCTGCATCGATGCTCAGTCCAAACCCACTGGATGCTCATTTGAGGTTAATAAAGTCGATTTATTTGTGACTCTGTTTGAAATGACGATGTTTCCGCATTTTAATCGATTATTATAGCTGGCATCTATGGTCACTGCTCCGAGCGCTTGGCTACAACACAATGTCACCGGCTGCCGAGCAACGTCTTCATACTTCCTACTCATCTCTTTTAACATCTCTTGAACTATGGCATCTTGCGATATTTGTACTTAGTCATATCAGTCATGATCAGTGGTAAGCGCTGAGATGAAGTCTCAATACTACTGTAAACTGGAGTGGTCAACCATTTCACACTGTCGTTTTTAGCCGAACTGCGGCGATTCGGGAGGTTTTGGATCGTATGTCGCTGACTGCTCGCTCGCAAGAGTACGAGCGAATCGCTGCCACGTGTGAAATTCCGAACGAATGGATTGCATCTGCTAAATTCGCTAATGCAAAGGTGGTTGCTGTTTTGAGTGACTTATAATAAATTCAGTCGGATTAATTAATAATTGGACTTACCATTCTCACGCTTACTACTCTCTTACGTTTACAACAGTGTTGCTTTTTCTTATATTACTAGTTTTAGGCTCAAGGAAACTACGAGCTGGCCTGCTCATACGTGTTGACCGCCTGCGACTACGCGTCCGCTTTGCAGATGTTCGCCGAAGAGGTCGCACCGAATGCAATCGCCGATGGGTGATTTGCAAAATCTCCGTCCATTGGCCGAACGAATGGAGAAAGCAGCGGATAAAATAACGGTAAATTAAAAAAGTGAAATTAGAGCGTCTGAGGATGTTTATTATTTTGCTAGCGTTTTTTCTTTGGTACCAGTGAATCAAACTCGAGGGGTTAATATGTCTTTTTTCTCCTTTATTATGGCTAAGCATTCCGACGAGGCTTATATGTTAGCGCTTTGCTTTGGTTTCTGTATGCTACACGTCATTTTATTTCTAAATTCAGGGCTGGGGTGCTGTAGGGCAAATTTATGCGGACTATTGCGTGTTAAAAACCATGGACGAAGATGAGGATACTGAAGAGAACGTAAGTCGCTGATTGACTTATCCATTCTTTAAATGCCACGGTAAGGCAATGCTTTAGGAGGAAAAGCTCCATCAGCTGGTGGATTCGATTTTTACGCGCATCAACGCACCTGTATTCAAAACTCCCATCCAACGGTATGCATCAATTTTTGTTCGGAAACTTACTTTGGTGAAATCTTCCTTCTAACCATTTTCTTTTAACATATTGTGTAATAGTTCCAACTTATTGCCATTCAAGGTTATGCATGAGGACAATGGCACGAGAATTATTCGAAATCAAGCGATTGACCGGTCAAACGGACTTCAATCTGCCACTTAGCGCTAGCCAGATTGCAAGGTTGATCCAATAATTGGGCCATTCCATAACCACTTTCACCTCACCACCAGTATTGCTCTTCGACTTTTCCACCAGAAGGTGAATAACTTGTCGCTGAATTCATGATTGTACTTCATCTGTATTTATTAAGGTTTAGTACAACGCTGAACGAGTATTGATAGATTTGATATACTGTAGTTCAGTGTAGTGTCGGTTATGGACTTCGTGTCGCGCTTGCGGTTCTCGCTCGACAATGTGTGTTACCAGCTCTTCGAGATTCGATGTACATTAGGGTTCTATGTTTTTTGTTATGTGCGTACGCGTAGGTAATTGGTCGTACTGTTATTCTGTGCGTTACGTTCGTAGCAATGCTTGATTGTAGGTTTTGGATTAACTTGCGCTGTTACTTCTTTTTGCTATATCGACAGGCAAAGCCTACTTTTCGGTCACATAGTTTAATAGTTGCTTCGAACTCGTGTTATCGTTGACATTCTATGATCAGTCTCGAATTAGTTGTGGGGTTGCTGTGCGTGCCGACGAAGCGGGGAGACCAGAGGGTGCAAGGAATGTGTGATTCTTGTGTGCGATGTTTGTATAGTCCGAAGATAGTTACGTGGCCCGCTTTTACGAGGTAGGTTGTTTCCAGGCTAAACCAGAGTTTAGGTAGAGATACAAATCGATATAGCATCACCGAAAGTTTGTACAATGCATATTAAATCTCTGCAACAGCATAAAGTAGCAACGAAAATGTTACCAATAGGCGAAGTGTATGGAAGTGGCGTGGCTCGATCGCCGGGAGGGCATTCTTTCCTTGTCTATAGTATTTTTGCTTTTCATTCTTCGTAGTGATGTATTTCAGACTGCTTTGCTGACTCTCCAATGTATAGTCTTCGTCAGGGTTTACAAAATGGGGCGATGCCTCACGTTAATGGCGGACGCGAGAAATGGGAAGTTTGATCTTCGGGCATAGTGTTATTTAGGTTCGGACTACGGGGTCTTTACGGACCGATCTTAGTGGTTTGCTTTTTGTAAAAACCACATTTAGTGACCTCGCAGCTCGTTATGGACCAATTATGTAAACAGAAACAGCCATGTATTTGAAGTGGATAATAACGGCAAAGATGAGTCGAGCTGGGTACGGATCAGGTTGGGATCCCTTCTTTATCTGAAATCTTTGCTTTTGACATTCTCAATGGTGTCTGAAGCTTCCACTTTCCAAGTGATGGTCTTTCCAGTGAGCGTCTTCACAAAAATTTGCATGCCTCCACGAAGACGGAGCACGAGATGGAGAGTTGACTCTTTCTGGATGTTGTAATCTGAGAGGGTACGTCCGTCCTCAAGCTGTTTGCCTGAAGGAGATAAGCTTATTCCATTCTTTTAGGAGAATTCGCTGAGGGACTTTTATAAGGTCAAGAACTAACCAGCAAAGATGAGCACGCTGCTGATGCGGCGTTGTGATATAGCCTTAATCGGTGAATTATCGCTTGACATTCTCAATGGTGTCTGAAGCTTCCACTTCCAAGGTGATTAGTCTTTCCAGTCAAAGTCTTGACGACAAAAATTTGCATTCCTCCTCGAAGGCGGAGCACGAGGTGAAGAGTTGACTCCTTTCTGAATGTTGTAATCCGAAAGGGTACGACCGTCCTCGAGCTGCTTTCCTAAACAACATTGGTGAGCCAAGTGAACGGGTATTTTCTTGGGAGGTATTAATAAGCAACGAAATGAACAGTACCTGCGAAAATAAGGCGTTGCTGATCTGGTGGAATTCCCTCTTTATCCTGGATTTTCGCCTTTACATTTTCGATAGTATCGGAAGCTTCACTTCGAGGGTAATAGTCTTTCCGGTCAGGGTCTTGACGAAAATTTGCATTCCTCCTCGAAGGCGGAGGACGAGGTGAAGAGTTGACTCTTTCTGGATGTTGTAATCCGACAGTGTACGACCGTCCTCGAGTTGCTTGCCTACAATTTGGAATTTAGTCAATTGAGGTGAATCCACGAGTGCTTCACAATAGCGGAAATCTGCTAATTCTCACCTGCAAAAATAAGTCTCTGCTGATCTGGTGGAATGCCTTCCTTGTCTTGGATCTTCGCTTTCACGTTTTCGATAGTGTCAGAAGCTTCCACTTCCAATGTGATTGTCTTTCCTGTCAAAGTTTTCACAAAAGATTTGCATTCCTCCTCGAAGACGTAGCACAAGGTGGAGAGTGGACTCTTTCTGGATGTTATAATCTGAGAGAGTGCGGCCGTCCTCAAGTTGCTTGCCTGAAAGATGAACTTAAAGATCTCTCTAAGACTGCACCGATTGGGCTTTTAATAATCTAATGAGCTCTTAATAACTTCGATAAGGGTTCCCCATGACATGATCAAGTTGAGAATCTCAGGGGATGAACTAACCGGCGAAGATAAGTCGCTGCTGATCTGGTGGGATGCCTTCTTTATCCTGAATTTTAGCCTTCACATTCTCGATTGTGTCAGAGGCCTCGACTTCCAAGGTAATAGTTTTTCCAGTGAGGGTCTTTACAAAGATCTGCATTCCTCCTCGGAGACGGAGCACAAGATGAAGAGTTGATTCTTTCTGGATGTTGTAATCCGAAAGAGTGCGGCCGTCTTCTAGTTGCTTTCCTGCAAAACATCTACCTTAACTAGTAAGTCCAAATGAGGGGACAAAAAAAAACTGACCGGCAAAGATAAGTCGCTGCTGATCCGGTGGGATTCCTTCTTTGTCTTGGATCTTTGCCTTGACATTTTCAATAGTGTCGGAGGCTTCAACCTCGAGTGTGATTGTTTTCCCGGTTAGGGTTTTCACGAAGATCTGCATGCTGAAAAGGTGACGTGTTAACCAGCGCCTGATGAGTCACCAATGCGAAATTGCGCAACGTATACAATCTGCAGCGTTTAGCTCACACGGTTGATATGCACAAGAAAGGATTGAGAAGTGCTGAACAATAGGTGGCAAATGAGAATACCAGAAGGCAAAAAAGAGAGCTCATAGCATGACAAAAAGAAAACAAGGAACAAAAAAGAGAGCTCGGCAGAGAAAAAGGGCAGGAACATCAGCTTTGATCGGACATTAATAGGGACAAATTTACGAGGGTGACGAAACACCCCATGAAATAGAGAATTGGATCTTATTCAGTTTAGCGATGCATCAGATCCTTTCCCAGACAAGCTAGGAATCGTGAGCCATGGGAGTGAGCCATCCCCCGGGAGTATGGGGGGTAGGTCGTTTAGCCGGGGGCAATTCAACTTACGCCAAAAGCTGGAATCGTTCGAGTTAAACACCTTAAGTGGCCGGAAACTGGCCATCCGAAATTGGCCCTAACCCCCCCCCCCGCCCCCCCGACTACCAGCCGTGTTCAGCAGCAATTGTACCAAAAACCACACAAACCCTTCAGAACTTCGCTCAGAAGGATTAGAAGGACTAAAGCAATGAAAGTGAGCACAAACGTTGAAATGAAGAGGTGAGCAGCGACAGGACACCACCAACCACGCCGTCCTCACCGAATGAAATAACACAAGCCGGACAACTGACGCGGATCGATAGTAAGCCCCGCCCATTTGACATCGTCTCGTCGCCCGACCGGCGGCGGGGGGAGGGCGTGGAACGCGCTGTCATGTCGACCGATCAGCTGATTGCCTTCGGTCAGCGACGATCGATGATCGATTAGTTTTTTTCGAAATGGTGGAGATAACAAGCCTCTAGCAACTGCTATGGGACACTTCAATGCTTTAACTAAGGAAGAAAACTCGTTTTGTCGGCGGCAGGGAGTGTTGCTGATCGCTTGACGAGATTGAACACGTTTTTGGGTATGTCTACATCTTCCGCTATGACATCTCATCTTTTTTTTTGAAGGAGCGAAGACTTGGGCACTGGTACGGTACCGTAATACACATTTCTTTTCAGGACCACCATCTTTGAATGGATGAATTCGGTATGGTTCACAAGTACAGGAAGACTTTTCGTTGCGGGAACCTCGGTCCACTAGTGATCAGCTGTGGACCTGAGGTTCCCGCAGCAAAAAATGTTTCGCGCTGCGAAACGCGAAAAAGTCGCTTTCTGTCCTAGTGAACCACACCCATGAAATTCCCATCATTTTCACGCCGTGAACATAGGCCTCGATTATAAAGAAGCTACGATAGAAATCCCTCCGTGCCTGGGTCAACCCTTCATAAAGCAAAGTTTGGCGTCCTTATAACCTTTCTACTGGAAGAGATTCTCATAAGAACCAACTGCAAGCCCTACTAGCACTTTTTTCTTTCCCCCACAGCGGCAAATCAGGCGCTGCCGAAAAGGCAAAAATTTTGGAATTTCCGAATCGAATTCAGTTTGAAATTCTATTTTTTCACGAAACAGCTCCATTTCCTACCTCACCTATACACTTACCTATTCATTCCACCTTATACGTCCCCCCTCGCAAAGGGAATG
>MU870747.1:0-10139 GCA_036418205.1 Ostertagia ostertagi | reverse complement strand
TTGAGCTAAACCGACAACTATCTCTAACTTTATCTTCCCTTGGGAGAAATCAATCAATGATGTACCCTCTACTTATGCATGACCTCTTCTAAACATTACACTATTAGGTTTCCCAACAAGTCGCGTCGTTCCATTTCCAGACCTGGTTTTTCAACCAGAACTCGACGGTCGAGCACCATTACCTGAGATCTAGGTCGAAATTTTTTTACAGCCGAGACATTGAAAAACTAGTAGAATTTCAAGAACAAGTCATGACTAAGTTAGGAATGTACGCCTGGTTGATTTTCTCATCTTCTCAGGGATAATTTTTTCAAAGAAATGCGGTCACTTTCGTGGACAAAACACCTTACTCCTAAACACCTAAAATTCGAACTAATTCCCAACAAACATAAAAACAAAACAAATGAGCGAATAAAGCAGAAGAAGTGCTCACAAAAGATACACCACTTGATATAAAACAATAGCGTTTCAGAGGAAGAATTTCAATTTAAAATTGCTATGGCGTAGCATAGAGCATAGAGATTTAGAAGAACATTTTTCGCTTAAAAAAAGAGACACTACTTATGAGACAACCTAATATAAGGCATGACCATGACTGAGAAAAATTAAAAGGAACATGATGGAAAGTCAAAGAGACATGGAAAAAGTTGAAAATTACCGCTTTCAGTCTAGTTTATGGTGAGCGAAGATGTTGCTAGTCAAGTGCACAATTTCTCAGATAGCCACACGAAAGTGAACCAATGCCGGACATTTGCAAGAGCTTCAAATTAGCCGCGCAAGCTTTTAGATAGGAAAGTCCAGTAGATACTGATGTAACGAGGACCTCTTCGTAGCCTCAATCTGTGAAAGTGGGGTTCACTCCTGAGTAATTATAATACAAACTCGTGACTAGTCGTTCAGGTAAGCTAATGTGGGCGCTACTCGCAATCCATCCTCCAGACCATTTGTAATTTCCTAGGGTTTCTAATTGCATAAAAGTTGAAGTGATTTATTTTTAATGAAACAACCTAGTACTTAACCTCTCCGATTATGGGAAAGGGGAAGAAAGTGCCATCAGCAATTACATCAACAAATGTCGTCTGTTCTTTTCATGTTTAACAAACAAGGCGCTGGAAATTCTGCACTACCGTATCCATGGTCCGCTCCTTCGTATTTGTGAACGCGACCTCCCTCAGTCTTCTCAACGAATGTGCATCATAGATTCCGGCTACATGTGAACGAAGTAATGGGTCTCAAGCATACGAGACCATTTTTCATGCTGAGATGATTTATCTAAAGGGAAAGTCCATGGCAGCATGTAATAGGCCGACGTCATAGTTTGCGAATCGAACGTTGCACCAGCGAATCGACGATGCACCAGCGAGTCGAACTATGTACCAGCGAGTCGAACTAGGTACCAGCGACTCAATAGTGGCGGGACCCAACGTTCAAAGGAAGCCCGCCACTTTCAAACAGTGTCACGTGACAGTGGACACTGTTTGAAAGTGGCGGGCTTCCTTTGAACATTGGGATCCACCACTATTGAGTCGCTTGTACATCGCTCGACTTCGCTTGTGAAAATGTGAAATGGAAAATTTTATTGTTAGTGTTACCGAAAAAGTTCTGGAGCCGCTAAGTGCCTTCCTCCCTCGTCGGCAGTTTTGGAGGAATTTTGCCTAGCCGAGTTGGAGTATGTCAAGTGGTTACAGGTTTAGCGACATTGCAAACACCATCATCAATTGGAGGGAGAGGGGAGTTGGTCGTATGTGCATCCTGTCGAGGGGAGTTGTCCGAACTTCTCTACAACGTGGGGGTTGCCCGTGGCAAAATGCCTATTTTCTAGGTACTTCTCAAGATTTGGTTTTTCGGATCTTAGAACTCCTCACCGCAAACGCGAATTTTTAGTACGTATCAAGTCCAATATATTACTAGTCACCAGTTATTGTAGTGTAAGAAGTGTGTTTGCAAGATCTGTCAAAATTATTGAGTCGAGTTAAAAGCGCGTTAGAAGTTGGATTTTACTAGGAAAATACAGCTCATTAGAAACTAAGTTAGAGATGGTCAGTGAAGCACGACAGAAGGAAAAAACAAAAAAGCCTAAAACCTCTGAAATTACACTTCCTTCCCGCCTCTTGATTTCCGCATTGATGCGACTCTCATCGGTGCTGCCCTCTTCAACGCTAACGCTCTCTCTGCTAACGGCTAGAGACTCAGACACGAGACGACGTGAGAGGGGGCGTACCACGTCGACAGTGCTAGGGGAAGCTCATGCAAGATCTCCGTAGCCTATCCTTCGATGCGGACTGCGCGTCGCCCCGCATCATTAGAAGATCCGCCTGTCTCTCCACTAGGTGAATATTTCGTTTTTTCGCCCTTGGTTTTAGTCGTGGATTCCTGCTTTGAGTTGAGATCGTTTATTTCATTGGAGAGATGGCGCAAAATAAGCATAAGCAGAGACTACAGACTCAGTGCTGGGTTACCTGCAGCGTCTAAGTTGGTAAGAAAGCAAAGAGAATGAGTTAGATAAAAAAAACTCCTCTGATATCGAGATCCTTGAATGGGTTCTTTTGACAACTATGAGTCGAAGGAAGTCGAAGTAAAAACTGGGACTGTCGCTTTAACACTATTACGCTAATTTGCCAAGCGCAGGACAACCGTTTTATCCAAAAATGGCAATCCGTAATTTTAGAGCTGGAATCGGTAATGTTCGGTCTCAATTCGGTGTATCCTCGGTGAGCCGCTAAGAGGGGCCCTCTGCTACCTTGTTAGAGAGAAAAGCCTTCATAAAATTCAAAAGGGATCATCTCATTCCAAATCTTTTGAGCTTTACAAACAAAGGTTATATGATCAATAGATTTAGAGAAATCAAAGTGGGCAGCAAAGATTTAGTGCTCTTCGTTGGCACACCACCATGTAGGACTAGACCGGATAAGTAATAAAGCAGACGAGTTTTCGAGAGACGAGGCGACAGAAGACCCCTAGGCTGACTTCATTACATCACATTCTTCCATTTCAATTTCCATAATGACTGAAAGTGTCAGTCGCAAAAGCAATAGTAGACTATAATTCTCAGAATCACTCCAGCTCCCCATTTGGAGGTATGCCTCACCAATCTTATGCGCCAAATGAGAGGTTGTGTCTCAATCAAAAGAAATCTATTGAAAAGATGAGTGGTGGCAGAGCGATACCTTCCGCAGCACTACGAAAAAGAAATATGCACGGGATGACATGCAGTAAACTATCACCGGAAAGAAAGCTCTGAGGTTGACAACGTTGACACAACTGCCTCTGTTGCGGAACTGTAGTCACGGCGCTCAAATTTACACTCATAGCCGCACCTTCTTATCTCATCGTATCATATCTTCCATGGGCTTACACTCGTCCAACAATTACTGCCTCACACCTTATCGATTGATAACGCGAGGGTAGCAAATCCAGCGTGGAAGCCAGCGTGACTGCTTCCTTTAAGGCAAAGTTCGGGATTTCTGGCGAAATTTAGGTTTTCCCCGTCAAATATGCAGCAGTACGCAAGGGCAGACCATGTGCAGAAGTGGCGGGGCGATTTGACAAGGTTTAGGCGCTAGGAGCCTAGGTTGGAGCATTGGCGCCGCCCCAACCCCATTGAGCCCGCCCACTTTCCATGCGACCTTCCAGCAAACCAACACACGGAACACTAGATGGACTTGTAGGTTGTTATTTGGAAAGGTCGTTCAACAAGGAGCTATTCTTATTATGCGGATTTCACTGCAGAAAAACGGGCATCAAAGCTCTATTTTAGGACCATTGTCTTGAACTAGTCTTCTGTCTCGTGGATGAATTAAACATTCTGAGATTTAAGGAAAAAAACATAACAAAAAAACACAGATAAGGTATAGACAAACAAATAGCGGAATTAGAATCTCGCAAATCAGTTTCCGATTTGCTGAACTTTTGGAACCGTGTCGGTTGCGTGGCATTAAAGCTAACGATTGGTTGCTGAGGGGCACGTCCACACACGTTTACCCCAGTTCTGGCGTTCTAACGACGAAACGGAGGGATACTTCTTTATTTTGGGATTTGTTGGGACGCCAGCATGTTCTGCTTTCTCTCTTTGGCTCCGATGCCCACTTTAGACCACCCAGACATCTTAGATATGGGTCTAGGACCAGCCAAGATAAGCGAGATTTGCGCAGGTAAGTCCCTTGTCCTGGACTTTTGCCTTTAAAGCAACAGTCCAGGCAGGGTTTCAACTACTTGGTCATTAGGCGGTCAAAACATGCCCCAGCCCAACTAAAGTTTTATAGGAAATGTCTTTAATTTCAAAACCTACCTCTAAAATGCGCTGGAAGGGGTCGAAGTCCTCTTGGAGGGGGCGGATCACCCATAAAGAGGCGGATCGCCCAACATACGCTGTGCAGAGCGCTTGCTCGACTAGCGGTCGTTGCGGGACCGCCGCGCTGTATGAGGTCGATTCCATAAGAACCCAATTTATTAGCGCAGTCTCGCAAATTCGGTGGGCAGCTTCGGACAACTCGTCCAACACACATCTCCCTAAACGGCAGGGGGAGTCCCTGTCTAAGCCCCTGCCCGACGTTTTTTTCTACTTTTTCTTTCTCCATTGACCAACTTCTCACCTGCAACGTCATTATAGGTGGTCCTTACCCGCGAATTCGTTCCTGGATTGTTGCTTTAAGTTGCATTCTGCTATCGCAGCAGGCCTGGCGGGTCAGGGCTGCTCGTTTGAAGGTTGGACTTGTTCGTTGATTTGGAGGAGTCTACACTGGGGTAGGCTGTGCGAGGAGGGTTGTGGCGTGCAAGTATTACGAGTACTTCTGGAAATGTGTTAGAGTAGCAGAGCAATGACACACTGACCGGCTAGTTCAGTCTACACGTCGTAGCCGCCGAGAAGACTCATCGCTGTTCCTTTGTCACCATACCTCGTGGTCCGCTCTCCGCCGTATGTATCGAGGATCGAAGATGTACTACCGGACATGGAAGCTCGAATATGGACAGAGGGCCGTAGCCACGTCACCAACAGTAAGGATGAGCGCTTGGGTACGCCCCGTCACGCTGTTTCTGTTCACTAAATAATTTTTTGCGTCATTCTTAGTTCCTTTTTCGTGATCACCTAATAAATGGATATCTTATTCCTTGTGTGCTTTCAATGAACATCCCAAATCGGTGTTTCCTGCGTTGTGTATTTACCTTTATGCGTTTGCGAGCACGTAAGTATACGTCCTAGGCAAGTGCCGTCGTTGGCCATAAGAGCGTAGAAGGGCAAGTCAAGCAGGCGTAGTAGTAGGGCTTCTTTAGTCCTTGGGTACCATAGGAGCCGCTAGAGCCTGAGGGGTGCTCCCGCGTAGCAGTGGCAAGAGCGGGCTTAAGGCCGATGTCAGACTTTGCGAATCGCGCGATTCGCTAGCGTCTGCGGTCGCGTCGCGGCCAGTGAATCACTCAATTGGCTGGTACCGCAACGCGACCGCGGACGCTAGCGAATCGCGCGATTCGCAAAGTCTGACATCGGCCTAACGATAAGTGACCAACTATACCCTCACGCCGACGGCAACGCCGCCTCTACCCGGATGGACCCGAGCAGAGTCAACCCTGCGTTGCGCAGTTCGCAACGGCACGTTGAGAGATCCTCAACGCACGCTGTATGGGCGGAGACGCAGACGGCTCGAGCATGCGAGTGTGAATGTTCGCGCGAGAGAACGTGTCTAATCGGGCGAAACTGCGCAACGTGGCCGTTGAGAACTGCGCAACGCAGGGTTGACTCTGCCCAGTAAGCGTTGCGAGTGACAAGGCGTTACCGACGGCACGACGTTGACCACGAGTGAATAATATGGAACAATTGCAGCGTTTCGTTTCAATTTCGAGCGCAATAGCAGGATACGGGGCATTTTGTAAGCACTTGTGCACGTTTCGCTGTGTTTAAACGCAGCGTCAACCCTGCGTTGCGCAAATTCCAAATTTTTTGCGACCCCCTCCATTTCAAGGGGTGTCAGTGCGACCACCCCCTCTATTGGACATTTATCAATACAATGGATGTGAGCGCGGGCACGTAAGGTATCAGAAGCTTACAAATTCACGCATGCAAAAAAGCTGCGAAAAAAAATTAAATAAGTAATAACGTAATAAATAACAAAATAATAAGTAATAAAGTAATAATAGTAATTAAATAAGTAATAAGTAAGGCAGGAAAACGATTAGTAAAGTTTGAATGTAGGAATTCGCGCCCATACCGCGACGCGAGGTGGGGTGGAGCGCGTTTTCCACTCGCTTGGGACGCGGATTTGAGGCAAAATGAAATATGAAAAGTTTTATTAGAGGAATTGAGAGGATTTTTTGTAAACCTAGGTACCGTTATGTTCCTAGTGGTCTCTAATTTCAGGTATGTGCCAAGATTTCCGTCAACGTCCAACCGTGTTTCTTGTAGAAGCTGGAAAATCTTAATCTCCAATAGTTACGGGCGCCTTCTTTGAAAGCTTATATCTTCGTCCACAGGCGTTTTCATGGAACCGGACACCAAAATTTTAAAAATGCAAATAGTTTTCTTTCAAAAAAGCATTTGAAATGTTGCGGATGTTCAATATTTAAAAAATCGTCCCGTCGTTCCGTTTTCTGTGCACACGCGAGTTTTTGACATTCAAACATTCATAACTTTCTTCATAATCAACTTTTTGCAAATGTCTAAGGCTAATTAGAAACTAGAAGATTAGAGCTTTCGAACAAGCACCTGAAAATTTTCAGCGATCATTTCTTTCAAAAAATAGTCCCGTTCGTTCCGTTCGGGGGTTTGGGGTCCGATTTTTGAGAAGGCGCGAGTTTTCGACATTCAAACATTTATAACTTTCTTCATACTCAACTTTTTGCAGAATGTCTAAGGCTAATTAGAAACTAGAAGATTAGAGCTTTCGAATAAGGGCTAAAACTTTTTTGAAAAATCACTCGTTCAAAAAATAGTCCCGTCGTTCCGTTGAATTTCATAGACTTTTTTCAAGCCTTTCGTCTGAACCGCGACATTGCAATATTCAAGAACCCATAACTTCCTTCAAACTTCATAAATGAAGCGGTAAAGATTTTTAATGTATGCTATCTTCTGCTTCATTTCATAGGGCCTTTGAAATTTGATTTAAAAGCATCAAAATTTTCTTGAGGAAGTTTGTCTGCTTACGGCCGCTCACAGAGAAGGCGTTTTTATGGGAAAACGCCTGCTCGGGTATACGCCGTGCACCTGTCTGTGGGTGGAAGTCGCACTCGCATTTGAAGGTCCTCCACTTTCCCGAAGAAGGTGATAGTACATGATCGAATTGCATTGTATGTTTTGCGGTACCATTGTGTGTTTTATGGCTTGATGGTTGTTTTACTTTCCCATGAACTGCTCTGACTGAAAGATTTTTTCACGATGTAGTAATTCATGCAGGGAGATCGGTACGAACAGCCAAGCCTGAAATATGATTACTATTGAGTTTATGGTAACTTCATGTCTTTTGGGACCATTCCTCCCAGCCTTTCACCCCCTGGTCCCTCTGTATGCGACCCCCCCTTTCGTTCGGCCAAATGCGACCCCCTCGTTGTTCTTTGCGCAACGTAGGGTTGACCCTGGTCCCAGGAGTGGTCGAAAAATGCCACGTGGCTGTTACAGATACTAGTGCTAAGCTTATTGGGTCAGGTTATACACTTTTACACGCGGGTACTTCCCCAGGGCAACGTCGCGCGGTCAAGCTGGCAGAGTCGGCGGACGAGTTGCGGCGTGTGGTGTGCGCGATGGGACGTGCAGTGGGACACTCTAACCCTATTTAACTTGGTGCGAAATCCCTATAGTACGCACGCGACTCGTCCGCTGACGTTCCCTTCTTGCCGCGCGACGGGCCTCCTGGGGGGCACGCTTTACACGCGTTCCAGGCTTCAATCAGGTCTTAGCAAGTACGTAGACAAGTTTTGACCAGGTGCACAAGTTCGATTAAAATGCCCCCCCGTATGCTTCGAATAGCGTGCATTTTCGTATTCGTTTTCATACTTCATGGCTCGTGTAAGTGTCGGAAGCATTTAAAGGCAAGATTCGGGATAAAATAGGTGTGGAAAAGCGTTCAGTTATGAAGCTATAGGTGGGAGGTGGTCTGTAAAAGAGAAGGAAAGCAAACGAAACCACCGATTACGCCCCGTACAGAAACCTCCCTATTTCAGCCAACATTCCACCTTGGGATAGAGAAAAGGCGCGTTGGACGAGTTTCGCGAAGCCTGACTCTAGTTGCTCCAGTGCCATTGACACAGGATCGCGGTGGGACCGCTGCCTCAAATGCGCCCGCGCTTTTCAAGCAGCGCCACGTGGCAACCGACAGCGAAGGGTGGGGCTTGCGGACGAAGGTGTGAGTTGCGGGTTGGACGAGCTCCTTGCGCCTTTGTCGCGTACTTTCAAGCCGCAAAAGGGGCCCGACATCAACACTTGTCCACCTGCCTACTACCCCCTGGATGGAACAGGCGAGCCCGCCTGATCGCGGAGCGTGCCTTTAAGTTTAACCGTGTTATCACTGAGCATAACCCATTATTTCGAAACATGTTCCTTTCTCGATGTTTTTATACACACACATAATTAAGGTCCATTATTGTTGTTTGAAGAATCGTCAATCAAAAACTGTTCCTCCTCATCTGATGGGCTACATCTGCCTTGGTGGGTGTGACTGGAAGTGCTTTTGATGGAAGTAAAGTTTTTTTGCAAACGAACCCTTTGAAGACGAGGCTGGGCTCAGCTTAACTGAAGGAAGTGGCCTTTTGGGAATGAGGTGCGTAATCCTCCACAGTGATTGCGCTACCCTTAGGACTTGGCATCTTCCTACATTAGAAGGATCCGCGCTCTCCCCTGCCTCCATATGTTTTATCTGTGTCGTAATGTTCGTCTTCTATGCTTTTTCGACTTAGGGTTCATTTCTCTCTTCGCGGCCAACATTATCTTTTACTTCGCAGTCTGCTTTTTAGAATTCTCTCGCAGTCTAGGATAGAGAGGTTCGTTTTTCAGTGTCTTTGACCATTTATCATTCATTTTTTTTACTTGCACCCGCTTCGCATCTCTACTTTTACGTTGGAACTTCGAAACTTCGACCCTTGGCCTTGCCTTTACGGTAGCAGGCTGTGGTATATCATAGTGATGGTAAACCAAATAATAAATAGATTACCAGAGCAGAATAAGCTCTCGAAAGTTTCAATGCTTCAAAGTTCTGAACGTACTTGTCGGAAATGTGAATCCTGAACCTATAAGTATTGCTTCTGACTTTGCTGGCTTCTGAGTTTGATTGTTTGATAAATTTTTCCTTTGGCTTGTTGCAAATGTGTTTGTGAGGATTTTGTGAGTGAGTGAATCCAAGGCGTACTGTATTGAAGCTGACTTCCTCAAGTTATTGCTCATATGAGCTGCCAGGGGAGTGCTCGTGGGATGATGGCAGCCCGGATGGCTGCCGACTGATAACCGCCTACCTATCGCCTGTATCGCAAATTTTTGGATATTTTTGATATGATGGATAAATAAGGATGAAGCATTGACGCTGACCAATCACGTTCCTAGTTGCGCCACGAATACTACTTCCGTTGAGAATCGTAGTGGCATTTGAATGCGATGTGGCCTATACAATGACTTGCGGGGGCCAGCCGATGTACAAGTCAGTGTTTTTATCCTCCCAGACAAGTCTGGTACCAATTAACCGACCCCGGAGGGATGGAAGGCTTGGTTGGCCCACGACGCACGTCCCAGGATTTGATCCCGGACCAGGGTCAACCCTATGTTGTGACAAGTACCAACGGGGGTCGTATTTGGTTGAGCTTGTAGGGGGGTCGTACTCTCTCGGAGGCCGGCAGTGGGATTCTTGGTGGACATGGATTCCAGCCACGAAACCACATATGAAACTGAAGTGTAGCTGGAGTATTGCCTGAGACAACATGGATAATGGCCATATTGTCTCAGCAATACTAGCCCGCACGTTACGTTTACGCAAGATAATTGATACTAGAGCATCTATAAACCGCTTCCCTTCTGAATGAGCTTTCAAATGAATCAGCGAATCAGAAGGCGCCCGAGGCGTGGCGCACACCAAGGCAGGGGGTAGTGCAAGCGCATGCTCGAAGCTTTCTAACACATCCTATGTTCAACACGAAATTGTTTTCCCTGGAGGTTACGGGCAGTGAAACTC
>MU870746.1:5521-17560 GCA_036418205.1 Ostertagia ostertagi | reverse complement strand
TTTATGCCCAATTCGGTTCACCTTGAGGCCCGTGAAATTGATTGGAACTGAGCAGTGACATGCAGTTACGCTGAAGGACTGGGTTCAACAAGCAGAGCCTCATACTTCGCCTACCAATTTCGGCTCTTTTTTTTCGAGGAAACTGGCAATTTCGCCAACCGAGCCAGTGCCTCTCTTCCAGCTTCAATTATAGCATGCCCTGAACCAACGAGAGCAAAACTTTTTGCTGCTCATCTATCCCTCTTCTCACATCTTACAGACTCCTTTGTCGTCACACATAGCAAGTGTTACGGCACGGCTATGTGATCACTTCAACATCATTATGCCCTGCTTGATCATCCAGCCTTCCTTCACAAGATCTTTCTCCAGTACTGCCTACAAGTACCACCAGGTACTAGGAGGCGGTATTAGAGGAAGATCTACCCTACTGAATTATCATGGAGGCTTACCTTGGCGAAGTAAATTGTTCGGAAGAATCATTTCATTATTCCTTTAGGGTATCTGCACGCGTATCCTCGTCCAGTATTAGGGAAAATTAGTAAGGTGAACATTAGATGTGAAACAAAGCAGTCCTATTCAAACCAGTTTAAGGAGCATGTTACGAAAAAATCGGTTCATTGGAGCTAAAGGGAGAAGTGGGGGAATATGCACTGGTTACAAAAGTCCGGGTATGGGCACGAAACCCACAAAATAGAACCCTTCAACCTTACCCCCCTCCCCGTTGATTTCCGCTCTGGGCGAGCCCACAGTCGACCCGAGCTCGTTAGTTCCGATAACGTCGTACAATCAAACATCATCCTTTCGTTGATAACGCATTACCTAGGACAACTCAGAGATACGGCTGCTCAAAATTTAATGCCAACTCAAAATGACTTACAGAGTACGGCACAATAGTGGCAGGTTGCAACTCATCACAGCCCGGGTCCCAACACTTGGAGGCGGGCCGCGCCACGGCAGGGAGACCTCGTCAATGTTATGGTTAGCTGCGTGGCTTCAGGCGCGCCTTTCGCCGCGATACATGTCACTACTCGCTCCCTCAAAGGCACGCCGTTCTTCATGTAGGCATACTAAGAATTTAGGAAAGGATTAGTCAAGAATAAGAGGTGGTTCGTTTCGCCTCCTACTCAGACTCCCTTCTTCCTTATCCACTTTTTCGTAACATCCTCCTTGATCTTGAACTATGAAAGGTAACAAATAGGTATGAAATAGGTATAAATATGAAATGAAGTAGGTATAAATATGAAAGGTAAAAAAAATAAGCTTAGAATTTTCTTGTATAAACAACGCTGCACCTCTTGGGCAGAGTTTTCAGTATCTACCGTATCGCTCTCCACGACGCTCTCTCGTCTCCATCTGTTGTGCTGTAGTCTTGGTTGAACGATGGTCTCCCACACTGGTATCCTTCGAAAAAAGGAGGGCATTTTTCTAGAGCGGTTTCTGTTATTTCTTCTGTGTACATCCTCATTGTGCATCTAGCGTTCTGCATCTAAACCTAGACGAATTCCGCTTCGGTAATCATGAAATGTGGCTCTGAAGGCACAATCCAGACAGGCGTCGTGAAGGCGATTCCCTTCAGTCTGTAGGATAGAGCTTTGGAGGAAAATTACACGTGTGGCACTCCCGTGTGTGGAAATTACCTGACAGGGGCACTAGGGCCTTGCAAACTCAGCTGCATCAGCTGCAAATTTTTCTTTTATCGGGCTATTGTCTGGCGCCCTCTCATCTGCTGCCTTTTCTCGCCTCAACTCTCCTTTCCGCGCTCAATCTCTCATTGCCTTAGGTCGCAATACAAAGATGACCAAGCTCTCACCCCAAATGTTTTCGACAGATTCCTTCTATTTCTTCTTTACTGCCGGCTTATTTCGCATCGATATTTTCGTATTCGTGTGCACAAACCACATACAGTCTGACCCTGGTGCATGCATAAAGCCAAACCCCGGGATTAGCCCGATTTGTGGGAAGGATGCCGAGAGGGAATTGTAAGGTCCTTACCTACCAAGACCGCTCCAGCTTCTTCGCCCTTCGCCTTCGCCAAGTTGCGCGTTAGGCGCTAATCCTTACGGGCCTGCAACCATCGACCCCGTTGCAACGCTTCCCACCCACCTCGATATCGGCGTGCTCTCTCGAACGGCGTGATCTCTCGCGTGTTTTGTCTTCTTTGACCGCCCTGCCTCGCCATCGTTCCACATCCGACCTTTTTGAAGGTTGAAGGCCTTAACTTCAGCAATCCATTTCCCTAGCTTTCCTTTCCACTTTCAAGCCTTCCCTCAGCTCACTCATCATTACGAAGCGCTCTTATCACCGGTTTTTATCCCGAGGCTTGCCTTTAACCAATTCCGGAGGGATGAAATTATTGATGAGATCTGATCAGAGCTTTGGCCATCGAACCGTGGGCAATAGAACTGGACCACTCGCAACTACATACTTCATCTCCACTGTGCTCAGTTTTACTTAGCGACGCACTGTGCTCAGTTTTACTTACGATTAGCGACATTTGCTGGGCAGAGGAAAGTGCTAGCAATAATGAAAATGGCACTATTTACCCTTTACTGCCCCACTCCTCAAGAACTGAGCCGGATTTTGATCGAAATTCGTCCATGACTGTGGATTTGGCTAGAAACTTGCCTTCAGGGGTAATTTCGACCCGTAGAACACGAATATCACACCGGTTTAGCGCGAAACGCTTGGCGCCGGCGCTATCACAACAGTTTTGCGCGGGCGCCCGTAGCGCAGGCTACAGGCTCACTCGCAACGAACTAATGTGATATTCATGTTCTACGGGTCAAAATACCTCTGAGGACAACTTTCCAGCGAATTTGGTGATCCGAGATGTTCTGGCGCCTTTTGGCGCCGGCGCTTCTGGCGCGAGCGCCAGGCGTTCTAGCGGTAAACGAATGTGATATTCGTGTTCTACGGGTCGAATTACCCCTGAAGGCAAGTTTCTAGCCAAATCCACAGTCATGGACAAATTTCGATAAAAATCCGGCTCAGTTCTCGAGGAGTGGGGCAGTAAAGGGTAAAGCCCACAAACTGCAGTTTTAGTGTCATTCAATTACCCGTTAGTTTTAAATCCCTGTGTTGGTGACTACACTAAGGTTGAAGTCGTGAAAGGACAAACGGTACCGCTTACCACGCAAACGGTCTTGGGATCTGATCCTGGCTCTACGCCAACTGTGCCCTCCACACCTCCAAAGTTATTTGTTCGGTACCAGAATTGTCTGAGACAACATTCTCTTGTACATCGAGTGTTACTGCAGGTTATAGCATGGGCCAAATCTCATTCAAAACACCAATACTGTCATCAAATTCAAGCCAGGGATAAAATGGGTGTTTGAGAACGCTCAATAATGAAGCTGGAGGTGGGGGTGGTCCGGAAAAGAAAAAGAAAGCAAAATAAACCCCTCTACGCTCTGAACGGTACACCCCTCTTCTTCAGCCGCATTCCATCCTGGGAAGGAGTAAAGGCGCATTGGACGAGTTGCACGAACAACCAGCTCCTACTGCTCCAATGCCAATGACATTGAGCCGCAATGCAAGCGCTGCCTGCATTTGCGCCCGCGCCTCCAGAGTCGCTGTGCAGCCGACTGCGGAAGGCGGGCTTGTGGACGAAGGTGTGGCTTGCAAGTTGAGCGAAATGCTGGAGCCTTTGCCGCACAATTTCAAGCCGCAAAAGGGGCGCGGCATTAACGCACTTGTCTACCAGGATCGAGAATGGAACAGATGAACGTGCCCAATTCCGGAGCGTGCCTGTAGTGGAAGTATAATGCGTCGCGTATCCCAAAAAGAGATTGATTGTTGCTGATTATCTTATATGTGGATGAGCACTTCTACCGCCTCTACGCTGGTTAATCTTTCCTGAGTAACATGGTTCTTGAGGAATCTTGACAGCCAATACGATTTTCTCCTAACGGAGGATCAAAGAAAGCGATCGCACTGGCTTTAGAGTGAGGACGATCCACTCGCCATTGATGGAGGTGTTCAAGATAAGGGCTGAACCCATAGTTTCAATGGTTGATCTCCTACCCAATCCACTACATAACTTTCCCATTTATATCTATGGTGATTCACGGCCACTTCCTCTGAATAACTTGTTTTCTATGTGAAGTACATCCCTCGGATCTTCGGACCTTTGACCGAACAGTAAATGCTGTTGGCTCTTTATATCATAGTGACGCAGCTTTCTTGAAGGGGTTTCAACCTTTTGGTAGTTTCCTCATCATAGAGCGCAACTGTAGCGCTTTCAGAAGCTCTGTCGCTTTCCAGAGCTCTTGCCTTTACATGGGACTAACAAATTGACCCTACGCCGTAGGTAGTTCCTGTAATCGTTCTTCAAAGGGTTTTCTACATCATGTAGAGGTTTTTCATCGCGCTTTCAGCTCACCACAACCGCTTATTTTCTCGTGTAACCCACAAACGAGCTCAGCCAAACGCAGCGATCTGCATCCTGTCCTGAGAGGAGAGGCATGTGACCGTCCCAATAGATCTTGTGAGCGATGAAACTGCAGTTCGGGTGAGGAGACACTCCGTTTTATTTTATCCGTAGTGCTAGAAAGCACCCCTTTACACTTCAATCCTATGGAAAAGGTTTCAGGTGAACGACTCATTTTAAGTGCTCTTTTGAAGAGGCCCGGAGCAGAATCAACCCTATCGTTGGTACTTTTTGGAATTTTTTACGACCCCCCCCCTTTCATGGGCAATTTTATACGACCCCCTCTGAGACCCAAAAAACCGATAGGTGTAATAATAGGTGCAATAATATGAAAACTAGAGGTAGCGTTTTGAATATGTTGAATCGCGCCCTGGCGATGGAGCGCGTTTGCTGATCGGAAACAGGTGACGAACGGGGATATTGAAATGTAGACGAATTTTTCTTCGTTAAATTTCAGGTACTTCGGAAGATGGAGGATTTTGGATCACCGAGGCTCAGCCTTTCTAAGTAAAGCTCATTTGTTCTCAAACAATTTGAAATGAATAAGTTATTAAGCAAGAAATAAAATTGCACTACAATTTTTACCTTCCTCTTTCTAGGGCTATAACTTCCTTCATATTCGAGCTTTTGCGCCGAAGTGATTTGATTTAAAAAATTCAAATTATTCTCTCTCCAATCATCTGAAAATTCTTCGAAAGTTAATTTAATAAAAATTTAGCACGTTGTTACTTTTTTCTGTGCAAATGCGACTTTTTGACCTTCAAACGATCATAACTTCCTTCAAAGTCATTCATTTGGGAAGCTGAACACGGTATGATAAACTACAGGATTCAAGCTTTCTAAAAAGTACCCAAACGTTCTGAAAAGTCAGTAGTTCAAAAATTAGTCCCGTTGCTACTTTTTTGGGGGTTTGCGGAACTATTTTTCTGAACCGCGACTTTTCAACCTTCAAACGATCATAACTTCCTTCAAAGTCATTCATTTGGGAAGCTGAACACGGTATGACAAACTACAGGATTCAAGCTTTCTAAAAAGCACCCAAACGTTCCTGAAAAGTCAGCAGTTCAAAAATTAGTCCCGTTGTTACTTTTTTGAGGGGCATTCTTCAAGCCATTTTCTTGAAAACGCGGTTTTTTTAGGTTTCACTGGCCGTAACCTTCAGGGAAAACAATTTCATGTTAACATAGGATGTGTTAGAAAGCTTCGAGCATGCGCTTGCACTACATCCCTTGCCTTGGTGCGCGCCACGCCTCGGCGCCTTCTGATTCGCTGATTCATTTGAAAGCTCATTTAGAAGGAAGCGTGGTTTATAGATGCTATAGCATCAGTCAGCTAAAATTTAAAAGTGTGCTCGTCTGGAAGACTGGAAATTGTCGGGACTTGGACAACTTTAAGCCGCATGAGTACCCCAGTAGTATGAGCATTTTTACCTTGTCTTCTGGCGCATTTCTGTCTTCATATTTATGTCATAAATTGTGTTATGGGTGAGAGTCTCACACTTCAAAGTACGCAGACCTCCTTTTTTCGAGAATTTTCACAAAATTTCTTAGTTCACCTTTTCATAATCCACTGCTTTCAGGTAAACTCGGCGCAGTCGACCCCACGGGTCTCGTCCGTCGTTCCTCGACTAGAGCACAAATTCTCCGAAACCTCTCTTCTGACGGGCAGTGCGCACAGTGCAAAGCGATTGAGTTCTGATTATGCGGAATTGAAGTGAGTGCAGTGGACCGAAAGCACTCATTGCTTTTGGCAGTTATCAGGGATGTTTCCTCCTCATTCAAGTCATTTGTTATCGTCTCCTACTTAATAGTTTATAATGACATCAGACAACATTTCCACGCACTCTTACTCCAACGGCAACTCGCGCAAGTGGTCTCCGTTGTGGGATGTAACCTGTGTCTCCGGCGGACAAGTGCGCGTCGAGTGTAGACCATACAGCCCAGGTGACGAGGGCCTCCAAGTAATCTGATAATTAGTCATTTATTATGATAGCTGATAATTGATATATGATAGTTGTATACAACTGCCTGCAATCTGCACGGAGGAGAGGTGGGGTGTGGTGCGCTTGGACAAAAAGCGACCTTTTCGCAGTGCGAAACACAGGTAACTATGGTGCCTCAACGTTTTCTTTACGAGCGAAGCACATCTGGGCAGGATTTGGTGCCCCCACCCATTTTCTCATCTTTCCGATTCCTAGCTTATTCCCTCCATGCCTTTGCGATCCAGCAGCGATCCCATGCTCGTTAAAGGAATCTTGCGCGGAAAATTCTTGCACTCTTTCCTAACATGAATATGTCAGTTGTGATCACTGGAAATAGCACACAAAGTTTCACGCATGAAGATTCGGTTTCTGAAGAGAAACAAACGTACAAAAACTACACGTTATGGACCATCGAAGGACCAGGAGGCAGAGCCAGGCGAGGCATGGAAAGAAGACGGCGTTTGGCCGGCTACGTACCAGGCGACGCAATGAGAGAATCGGGTTAAAGCGCGCGATTTCGGAGAGTGGAGACAAATCGATCGATGGAATAGGATGGAGTAGAAGTGTAAGATGTGAATGCAACGAAGCAGAAGGCCAGAAAGAGCTTCTAGTGAATGCACTCCAAGAACCAAGTTTGAGCATCCCCGTCGCCAGCATTCGTGAAAGACGTCCGTGGGCAATTCGAACGCGTAGCAGCCTTTTCGAGTTTTCGAATTTCTAATCAAAACGAAAGCAATACTTCAGTTCTTTTCACTATTATCGTGGATAATGAGTCTCAAGCCAGTGATTTATGGCTGAAATAGAATCATGATTTTTCCGCGCAAGATTCCTTTAACCATGCTGTTGCTTCGCCTTGCAGTGATTGAGAGAACTTTACCGGAACAGTTGACTCTTAATTACTGTGGTCAATAATCACTCCTTTTCACGCCTCATCGCTTCCAAGCGAATGCTACCACAATTCTCAACAAACGTTCTGCTCATACCGCTCTTCTCAGCAGTCACTTCACAGTAATCTTATTACTGATTAAAGGCACACTCCTCGAAGTGTTCAGGCGATCAGTCTCTTCAGTGGGTAGGATCGAGTCGAGGGTGACAGACGTGCACAACCTTTCCCTCGAGTTTAGTCCATCCCGTTCACCCCCGACATCTCACCTTTTTCATTTCCTGCTGCGCCAAACGTGCACCTTTGAAGTAAACTCTCTTAGCGCTTATGAGAGGGTTCAAATTCATCCTTCGCACTAGCCATCCCCTCGGTGCTCTCTTCAATTTTGAAAGGCTTGTGCAGAAAAAAGCTGGTAGGCATTGCACGTGCTGGGAATCGTAAATAAGAATGTCCCCTTTGATGGTTCTACTTGACGTGGGCAATGTGAAGCGGAACTTTTCGATGATGATGCGTCGCGTCTGAGAGCTCATTTTGCCATGGAGTCTAAGAATAATTTCCGAGGTTTTGGGTAAGTAAATGAAGCTACAATAAGGAATAGTTAAAAATATCGGTCGGGTAGTAGTCATTTAGCGGCCCTTCAAACGCCAAGATCCTATAGCTAATTTTATTATGGCTCGCAGTTTACGGCTTCCATTTTCGAAAGCTTTACTTCTGCGCTCCTAAAAGATAGCTATGAGTATCCATTCGAGCCGAACGCTCATAAATTTTATTCGAGCGTACCCTTAGAAATCCCATTCGAAAAGTGCAGTTTTGGTGCCACTGCAGATTCAGCACCTATAGAACAGAAATAAGTAGTCATCGGAGCGCTTCCCTACGGCATTTCGGAGGAGGATTGGCCCGGTCGTTCGAAGGTGAGGTATGGACTGACCCGTGGAACGTCTAGGGTTTATTCGAGCGCTACAGGCAGCTGATCTAGTTGGGACCCGAGACCGCGCTGATACGGAACCTTTACCTAAAGGGTCCATTTCTCTATAGTGAGCGTAAATGTTGATTAGTGAAGCGGTTTTTGGATGGGTTGGAGGTCAGGTCTGCTTATATCCTTTGTTCCATTATAACATTATTACTGTAGATATCTTCAGTGATAAAAAGCGACTGCCTTGGGAATCTCACAGAATCGTCCGCGGAAGCATTTTGCATTCCCCTGCATAAATGCATGTGAGATCACTTATTGCAAAGTACAATACAACTGAAGCTTTTCCAAAAAAAATTAAACAATTTGAAAACACAATTTGAGGACAGTTCCTGGACTCGTGGGAGGGGCTAACTGTGTATGGAATGGTGGAAGGGTTGAAGCGGCCTCGATGCATCATAGGAGGGAATGGAATTTAAAGAGTGGCTGAGAAGCGTATCAGCGCGATAGGTCATGATGCAAAAAAAGAAGGCAAGCTATCCCTGCCACAGGTGAGGAGGGTAAAGAGGTTTCTGAGTGATGGTACCAAGGACACAAAGGGAAGCGCCTACCGCCAACGTTACCAACACGGCGGGATCGGGCAAAAGTTTTTTTGCAGCTGTCAGGATGTTTACAGAAGAAACACAATTTTTCCGTTCTTTCCATCATGCCGTCAGGAGCGGGTCCCCAGTCACCAATTTATGAGTGGGGGTGGGGGGGGGAGCTTAGACCATGTTGTCTCCCTGCACGATTCCTTTGGTGATTCGCTCTTCTCAGTTGTTGGTAATGCTCAATAACTCAATCATCATAGAATATAAGCTTTCTTGATTACCTTGGCCCTTCGGCGTCAATAGTCTCACCTACTGCTAGCTGTTTATAACCCGCGCCAGGCTATGATAGATTGTAGAGCTTTTCAGATTGCGCACCAACAACACGGAGGAAATGAAAGAGTGGCACCACTTTTCATTTCCTTCTATTATCGTTGGACTCTTCTGCTGAATATTTTCCACATTTTCTCGGGTATTCTGCAAAAGTTGGAAGGAGAGAAGAAAACCCTCAAGGTCGCAATTTCCACTGCATACGAATCGTTACCCGGCTCCATTAGAACCTGTTCCGATGACGTGAATCCACCTGATGTGCATGCATTCTTCAATCCTCGCCTTCCGCTCCGACTCCTTTCCATCATAAAAGCTTTTGTGACAGCCGAGAATAGATGGCAAGCCTTCCTGGTCCTCCTATTCTATTCTCCCGCCTCCTCTACGACCCACACTTCTCTTCGGTTGACGCCCTTGGTCACTGCAAGATGAGCCTTGTCAAGAAATTCGGAGATCTTTGAGATTCTACTCCTTCTTGTCACGTCTGGATTGTTGAAGTGCCAGTACCTTTTTGTCAGAATATCCCTATGTGACGAATTTTGGAGCCAAAATCGCGATTTGTTTCAACTGACTGACGATTTTGGCGCCTATTTGCCATGGGGGTCTAGTCTTGGCCAAGTCGTTGCATCAGTGAGAAGCCCGCCCAGTTTGTTTAGACGAGCCTCACACATTTGTGGATCGGAGATGGACATTTTCTAAAGTAAATGGAAAGACTGCTCACTGCGTCCTTTGAAAAGACTGAACCAGCCTTTTCGAAGGGCGCAGTGAGAAGTCACATAGCGAAAATCCAGCTTTACGACTGCCCTCTAGGCTCTAAAGGACCTTCATACGACTTAGAGGCTACTTCTAATCAGATCCCTGTCGCCAGATTTCATTACTTTAGCTGGGGAAAGGTGGCGCCCTGGATTAACGAGAAGGGATGAATCGAGCGCCACCTGAGAATGCCCTTCTGAATGCCATTCCTGGTATAGTTCTTTGTCTACACCTGTTTCTACTGCGAAAGGTTATCTCGTTTTCACGGCTTATATCAACCTTTGCGAGCTTTCTCAAAGCCCGCAAGATTTAATGGCACGTCCAACTGCGGTAGTTATCCAGTCAATAAACCTCCATGATTGTGAGTTACCTGCTGGAAGCTTCTTCAACGATACAACCATTTTAGTGCAAGCCAGGCGTTTCGGATTGGGTTCGGCTTTTCGCTCGCTTTTTTGATTCTTTCATTCATAATGGAAACTCTTCCAAAGGTCTATTCTTGCTACTGTAATTCCCAGGTGGAGACCGTGGAGGCGAGGAAGTTCAATGAGATCTCGGTCAGTTCTCGGTCGGTGGAAGGTTTCAAAGTGGCATCTGTTTCGCTCTCTTTCAATTATTCCCTTTTCTCCTCACAGGTCTATTAAAATTCCTCCCCAACATAAACGATATTTCGATTTTCTAAAACCCACCACGTTTTCAAGTTCAATAATTGAAAAGCACCCGGAATCGTGCAGTGAAAACAATGACTTGTCCACTTATCTATAACGAACGCGTCCTTTCCTCGCTGAGCCTAAAACATGTCGTCATTTGTTTCCCTGTTCGCACACACTTTGGGCTATGCAAAGTGCAAACTTATCGCCATTATTCGTCCCTTCGCTCTTTCTTTTCCACTCGAACATTCGAACCTTTTCTTGACGTTAACGTCATCTCAATTAAATATTCAGAGCTTCCGCTGTTCTTCTAGAAGGCGGTATCAGCAGATCCCTTGGAAATGCTTTCAGGAGACCTCAAGATCAACCGTGCGTTCGCACTATTCGAGCGAAGAGGTCGCATTTGTGGTTTTGGGAAGGGACGGAGATCGCATTCAGTGGTTGAGTGGGATGAGTGGGATTAGAGCTGTGTAGACTGGTCTCAGAATCAGATACTATAGAAATTGCGAGGGTAGTGGTTGGGGTAGGGAGAAGGGTGGTCGTATGGTCGTATTAGGGAAGCCAACTGAGTCTCAATGTGGTGGTGGAGGGTCGCAACGCCCCGAAAGAGGGGGGAGGGTCGCAAAATTTTTGAAAATGTGCGAACGTCACGGATGACCCTGGGGGAGCTTCTCCAACTGTCTGCTTACTAAGGGCATTACTAAGCTGTTCGACAAGGATCGATTTTATCGAGGCCATCGACGGGGTCAATATTCAGATTCGGTTCATGCATGGCACGACCCACAACTCCTCTTTCTTCCTGATTGTGAGCTACCCATTACGAAAATCGCTGCTTTTGAAGGTTTCTTTTCTGGTGGTTATTGTCCGCCCTCCCTTACCAGAGTACTTTCCGGCGCTGTCGCAAGATAACTGGGCATTATGGTGGCATTGCATCTTTAAATGCGTCAGGAATCTCTTTTTTTTTGCAGAAAACGGTACTAAACCTCAGGTGGGGCAGGAGAAATTGCGGAGTGCGCCCAGTAGATTCTCCAAGGCTTAGTTCCGGAGGATGCCCCCGTATTTTGTGATAGCGGCTATTTCTCTGAAGTGTGAACGTGAGCGACATCTTTGGCATCGTAGGCTTGTTATTTGATGGCATCGTTATGCGAACACAATACCCCCGAAATCGGACAACTCCGCTCGATCAAGTCCAAATCAAAAATGTTTCTACACTTCTGACAAGAGCCGAACTTGTGGCCCTTGTTGAGCGAAACTAATCAGGTTGAAATGTTAGGTGCCAAAGTGGTTTCCCATCCTCTCGAACGCAGACAGGAATATCGTCGTTTCTATCCAGTGCTTTCTACATCAAAGCAAATTCGTGAGCGGAAACGTTAAGGAAAGCAAGTGATCACTTGGGACATCATTGGCGTCTTACTAATTCTTCGGGCGACAACACCAATCCCTGGAAAGTCTTTGTAACACTTTTGGAGTCCGCGCATGTTTTACGTATTGCGGCCATGTGGGATTTCAGTGAAGCATTTAG
>MU870745.1:3296-27224 GCA_036418205.1 Ostertagia ostertagi | reverse complement strand
TGGTCTTGAGTAAGAATATCACCACTGTCAGAGGGAGACGCGGCTCCTAATCACAAGAGGAAATCATCCGAGCATAAGGCCACTGTGGTTCGGGATGAGACGGTAGTAGTTGGTCGTGGATGGTCATGAGAGATCACCTTGCACGGAGGAAACGGTTCGGGCGGGAACGTCTCTATAAAATTGGTCCAGGAGTCAGGTAGTGGTGTGCGTTAGGAGCGTAGTGGCCCGAGAGAGAGTCTAGCTAGGCGAGATAGTGGCTTGTTGTAGGGAATCTAAGTGGCTCTGTTGGTTGCCTTAGTGGCTTAGTGGAAGCAGCCTTAGATTCTTGGTGAACTGAAGGAGCCTCAGTGGATCAAAAGAAGGTCGAGTGGCTGACGCCGGGTCAATTCGAGCAGTGCACCCTGCTGTAGACCCGTAATCGGTGGCTGCTCTCGAGTTCGTCAACTACGACTTGCCTCCGTGACTCCGTTGTACTCGTGGCCTTTCCTTACGAGTCCAGTCTATCTAACCTTACATATCCATGATCAACTACGACATGTGGAGCCAATCTTAAAGGGCACACGCTGACTGCAAGAATTCTTTACCGCGGGTAGGTATCGAGCCACGTCTCATTCTCTACCTTTTTCGGCCTTTAGGAGGTTGGTTAAAGGCAAAGTTCGGGCTCAGACCCACCTAATAAGCCCTTAAAGTGGCTAGAAGTGCATGGGACGCAACTGCAGGCGACTCGCCAAGTTCCCGCATCGAAATGCGTCACTAAGGCGCTAGGGGCCAAGGACTTTGACACGCTCCACCTGTTGCGACACGCTCCGCCCACCGCTCGATATCTTGTCTGCGTCGCAATGTTGATCTGCTATGCTCTCTCTTCTCGGACTTCTCTACCGCTCTCCGCGCTCACATTATCTCTCATCTCCCTGCCGGCCTTTTGAACTTCTCCGCAGCGTAGAGCAAAAGGCTCGTATTTCCTGTGTATTTCACGATTTTTTTTCCTTTTTTCTCCACTGGCGGTCCACCTCCCACCCCTACATCACATTTGAGTAGAATTACCTCATCAGTTTCAAGCTGAATCTTGCCTTTAACGACACGACAAAGTTTCTATTCCATGCAAATGTCTTTACAACATACAGAAAGTCCATTCGAAAAAGGACTCAGCGCCCTCACCGATTACCCTTTCAAGTCACCCACCCTACACCAATGAGCACGCAGAAAGTAAACTCCGAGCAATACGGCACTCACTTTTCTACAATGCTCCAGGCTTCTGCTGTCTCGTTTTTGGGTCCTTCCGTTTCCAGGCTGGGGGACCAAAATAACGCCAATAGCTTACGATTTCATGCTAGCAGTAAGTGACAGACATGCGTGCAGTCGCGTCATTTGACAACGCAGCCAGTTCAGAATAATTTTCTTCTGGAGCATTTCGCAATAAGCATCGGTTTTGGAATCTCAACTACCTTCCTTAGTCATTGGTGCACTCTATGAAAAAGGCGTCCAGAAGCCGTCAGCGAAAAAAGAAACGTGAAAGTGGAGTTGGGAGACCACCCCATTGTGATTTGCGTCTCGAGTGTTATGGATATAACTAGCGCAAAAGATAAGTCTGAAGTACCTTCCAAATAGCTCGATGGCGGGCCTACTAATCTGCTCCCCAAATCCTTCACAACTTATGCAATTCTTTGCCCGTTGTCTTGTGCCACCATCTGAATCTCTCCACCCGAACCCCTCCCACTTATCGTTAAGGCCCACCAAAACATCCATCTGAATTGCAATGTATTAGCTGGTTATACGGATTTCGACTGGGGGTGAGCTTCGCCACACTATAGAGCAATTGAGATAAAGCGCTCCGTTCCGGTAAAAACGTAGCTCAAGTTGAGAGAGGGGCACCTTATCTAATCGAAGTGGAGTTGCGAAAGGACGCTCATATTTAATCGAAATGGAGTTGTGGAAAGATACTCATATCCTATCAAACATCATCATAGTTTTGCCGCGACAGTGGCCTACGACCAGTACGTCACACATGCTACCCTTAATCTATGGCGAAAATGGCTGGAACCAACGACGCCTTCATTTTCATCAAGATTTCCTGCGATCGCTTTGCAGGCCCTCGAAGAAGGGCATTTTAGGTATCCCGAATTTGGCCGGATCTTCGCAATCTACGAACCCCTACTAATCGTAACCCTCCGAGGCCTGTGCTCTAATGCTGATTATCATACCACCCTTCTGCCAGCTCCACTTCAAGTGGTCACTTTGAATATGACCCCAAACCACATTCAGCGCTGGCTCTAAAAATAAACCCTCTGATATCGGCCAGAATGCGAAGCCAGCTTGTTCGCATATCGCCTCACCAAATCCATAGGAACGCCTAATCAGACTTCGAAGGACTGTACAGTGTGGCCGAAAAGTATAGGACGCGGCTTCGACACTGGCTTGCTGCACTGATAACGTGGAGTTTTTTCAAAGTGTTTCAACGCACTATTCAAATCTTAAACATTGTAAAATGCACCTAATGCGTTTTGTTCAACAGTGCGTCCGAACCTCTGCTATGAAGATTTTTCACCGGGACCCAATTTTATCCAAGAGCCTGCCATGGACGGTCACATAACTTGCAAGGTCGGCAAGCCACTCGATGTTCCATCGCAACACGTCGTTGACACAATCGCCGCTGCTCCGTTGACACACGTCCTCTGGATTGCGGAAAAGCGAAGTCAGAACTCGGCACACTCAGAAGATTGGGGCAATTACCTAGGAGAGGATAGCTCACAGCGATGAGGCCAGCGTGAATCACATAGCTCTTGTTCTCAGGATCTGCTGTCAGTCCTTCGAGAAAATCTTAGAAACCGATCATTATGAAAAAACTGCGCCGACTCTTCAAGTTGCTTATTTGAGCCCCGAATAATTCAAAACTGAACAAGCAAACACTGCCTGCGCAGCTCGAGTGCTCCGCTTCTTCCTTACGGATTGGGTTAGTGAGGAAATTTTCGCGCTAAATTTCTTTGAGACCACCAAACTCAGAGGCGGTTACTGCAAAAAAGGAGAACAAGCCTCCGAGATAACGTCTAGTCTACAACTAATTTTCTCCCGAAGGTGTGGGATTGAACGAGTACATCAAAAGTTTGCTTCCATTGGAAGTTTCATCTTCGTCACAAATTTGCAATTAAGTCGATCGTTTGCCAAAGCCTTGATCAGTACGGTTGTTGTTCTGCACAATGCATTTTGTCCAATTGTCCGGTTGCTCTCAATGAATCGCTCCCATGGACGCGTCGCAGTCGACCAAAGTCATCCTGTGCGCTCACTTCCGGGCCACTGGTGCAAGGAATTGTGAACTTCTTCCTCTTACGGAAGGCCTTTCAGCGTATGCCGAGCTTTTTCAAAACGCTCGTTTGCATGATATAGAGGCACATGCGAGAACCACAGAACCATGGTTAATTTTTCCTGAACGGCCCTCTGAATACCAGAAAAGGGGATCCCTAGTCACACCTTTTTCACCAGTTTTTCAACCAAAGTCTATTTGTAAGGGTTACTGACATTCCTAATCATGAATTTGGTACTAATTATTCATGCCACTTGCGCCGTTTGTAAACACGAAGTGCAAAAACTTGTCACCACGAGGAATCGAACTAGGGACCCCTTTTCTGGTATTCAGAGAGCCGTTCAGGAAAAATGAACCATGCTTCTGTGGTCCCCATATGTGCCCCAATGTCATGCAAGAAACCATTTTGAAAAAGCTTGGCACACCCTGAACGACCTCCTTGTTAGCCCTTAACCCGATGGACTCCTCTATGTGTAAGATGTTGTAAAGCAAGATCTCATGAGTCTACCCAACTCGGTCCCGTGCCTAATCCTATTCGGACCTGGCCTGGTGGCAATTGCCACCCGACCTAATTTTAAACGCTATACTGCCACTGAAGCACAACAGTTTGCACCCTGTAGAGGTTCTTCCACGGATCTCTTTCACTGAGGGTCCTCTCTCACTGAAAGATCTCGAGCCGGTTGGTGGCGAGGCTACGTGGCGCGACCCCAGGTGGCGGATAGGGGGTAAATCGCGGACCAAAAGCCACCATGTACTTGCCCTGAGACGCAGGTGGATTCAGGGGATGGACTCCCTGTTTCTGTAGCGCTGTGTTGATTCATACCAGCTGTCTCCACTCAGGCGCATCCATGCATGCTTGCGTGTGGTGCGCTCTCTGTGTGTGCGGTTGGTATCCTGCATGTCGGCACAGCCAAAAGCTTGCATTCAAGTGACTGGGAAGTACATGGGAGGCGATTCGGGGCCGCCTCCAAGAAATAAGCCCCTTGTTCCGCTCCAGGATAGCGTGGCTAACTACCTGGAGGTCTATCCTAGCCCGCACGACAGAGCCTGGCAAGCTACTCGTGTGCCTTCAATATGCCGAAAACAGCAATATGGATGGGCCTCATTCCCCTGAACCTGAGGGAGCCCCCAATACGGCAGCGTTGGGTAGGACCGCTCGGGAGAGGCTGCTAGAATCTCAGGGCCCGGATAGGCTGCCTAAACGAAGAAGGACTAAGATGGCGATCTGTACTTTCAACGCACGAACGCTTGCATCCGAAGCTCACATCGAAGATCTGATGATGCAGGCCAGGAAGATCAAGTACGACGTCATCGGACTGACCGAGACGAGAAGGCACCGCCCGCTACACGCCGTTTTCGATACTGGAGAAGAACTGTTCCTTGGAACATGCGACAGCAGAGGCGTTGGCGGTGTGGGTGTCCTCGTCAACACGCACTTGGCCATAAACATCGATTCGTACGAAAGCCTTACGACCCGAATCGGACGTTTGAGATTGAGAAGATGTGGTTCAACTCCTGCTTTGACAATCTTCGTCGCCTACGCACCAACATCCGAGCTACGACGAGGAGAACACGAAGCATTTTATATGGAATTGGAGAAGTTCTACAAGGAAGACCATACCTTCTTCAAGGTCATCGTCGGCGACTTCAACGCCAAGATTGGCCCGAGAAGAACGGCTGAAGAACTTCACATCGGTACTCACGGAATGGATTGGAATGAGCAGGGCGAAAGACTGTCTGAGTTTATCATGTCGACCAATACCATCCATGGTAACTCGCAGTTCCAGAAGCCCTCTCACCTTCGCTGGACTTGGGAGTCACCTGATGGACAGTTCCATAATGAGATAGACCACATCATCTTCAATCGAAGGTTTTGCCTGACCGACGTCGCTGTTGTTCCAAAGTTCTACACGGGATCGGACCATCGTCTCCTCCGCGCAAAATTCCACTTCTCGATGCGTGTTGAGAGAGCAGCAAAGTTCAGGAAGCGAAATCCCAGGACAGTCATCAACTGGGACCACTTCGCTTCCCTCGTCAGCTTATGGGAGGATTCCGTCATCGAAAACATCGACGAGGAGTACTATCGGCTCGTTGAACATCTTCACGATTGTGGCAAGAAGGCAGAGAGTTTGAAAGTCACCAAGGGACGTCTGTCTCCGGAAACTCTCGAACTGATACGCCAGCGTGGAGCCGCACGAGCTGCAGGCAATCACCCAACTCACGTCCGAGCTTGCGAAGCTATGCAGAGAGGCGATAAAGGAAGATCTCAAGGAGCGAAGAGCAGCAGTATTAGCTGAAGCAGCAGAGGCTGGGAGGAGCATCCGCAATGCCCGCCGAAGCTTATGCCAGCTACAAGACCAAGATGACCTGCCTCCGACGTCCAGATGGAACAGTTACTGCATCCCGAAGGGCAATGGAGAAAGTCATCCACGACTTCTACTCGGATCTCTTCGATAGCCATGTCCATCTGCCTACTTATCAACAACCGCAGAAAATGGGGATGCTACGTCGTGCCCCTCATCCTCCTCTTTCCGAAGTCCGAGACACGCCACACGTCGTGAAGATCTGTATCAGCGCCGGTCCCGACAGGGTACACATCCACGCACCGCCAGTTATCATCAAACTCTGGCTCGACTCTTCACGCGCTACCTGTCGGAATGCAAGGTACCCACTCCGTGGAAAACCAGCAGGACCGTGTTGCTGTACAAGAAGGGAGACCTGGACGACATTGGCAACTATCGCCCAATCTGCCTGCTGTCTGTAATCTACAAGCTATTCACTCGAGTCATCCTTAACAGGATCGGCAGAATACTAGATGAAGGACAGCCATGCGAGCAAGCAGGGTTCCGAAGAGGGTTCAGCACGATCGACCATATCCACACGGTTACAAGACTCATTGAAGTTTCACGAGAGTACAAGATGCCGCTTTGTCTCACGTTCATCGACTTGAAGAAGGCCTTCGACTCTGTGGAGACAGAAGCGGTCATCGAAGCCTTGGGCAACCAGGGCGTCCCTACTCAGTACATCAAGATTCTTCGTGAGCTCTACAGCAACTTTACGACCAGAATCTCACCATTCTACAAGGAGGTCATCATCGACGTCAAGAGAGGGGTTCCGACAGGGCGACACCATCTCGCCCAAACTCTTCAGCGCCGCTCTCGAGAACGTCATGCGTCAACTGGAATGGGAAGACATGGGAGTGAAGGTCGACGGCCGGCAACTACACCACCTTCGTTTTGCTGACGACATCGTTCTTATAACGCCGAACATCGAGCAAGCGGAGCGAATGCTGGCTGATTTCGACTGCGCCTGTGGGTAAGGTTGGTCTGCAGCTGAACCTAACGAAGACGATGTTTATGAGAAACGGATTGGTTCCTGATGCCCCATTCACGCTCAACGGAACGAACATCACCGAATGCTCCAGCTACGTGTACCTAGGTCGGGAAATCAATATGATGAACGATCTAGCTCCAGAGCTGAGCAGGAGGAAACGAGCGGCTTGGGGAGCGTACAAGAACATCGAGGGAGTAGTGAAGAAGACGAAGAACATCCGGCTCCGTGCCCACCTCTTCGATTCCGCTGTCCTTCCTGCCCTAACCTACGCCTCAGAGACTTGGACTCTGCGCAGGCAGGACGAGCATGCGGTCAGCGTTATCCAACGCGCTGTCGAGAGGACGATGCTAGGAGTAACCCTATACACGCAAGTGCAGAGGGGAATCCGGAGTGCCGAACTACGCCAACGATCGAAGATCAGGGACGCTGCCGTTTTCGCCAAGGAATCGAAGATAAGGTGGGCCGGACACGTCATGCGATTTTGCGATGACCGTTGGACCAGAGCGGTTACCGACTGGATCCCTCGGGACGTCAAACGAACACCTGGACGACCGCCGGCCCGATGGTCAGACTTCTTCACGAAAGCTCTGAAACGAAGGAATGATGGACTTCGTGTCCCTCGAGCAAGGAGGATCCACTGGACCACCCTAGCACGCGACAGGGACGAATGGAGACGTTGCTGGCGCCCGCTCGAGCAATTCGATGATCAACGGGACGACAGGTGATACAGGTGATAGAGGTTGCTGTCAGTCACCTTCCCCTCGCTAACTATGAGCTAAACCTGCCATTTCATTGTTTATTGGTGTGAGTAGTACAAGTATTTGTGTACAAGTGCAACAATGAATGGGCGCTGACCCCCGCAACCGGCCAAGTAAGTGTCTTTTTCTTAAAATACTTGAAGTAGATCCATTCCTAAATCAAAATTATGGGTTATAATGTTATGCAAGATTATAAACTTTTTCGGCATAACTATGAAATTTCGAATTGTTTCGACATAAGCTTAAAAACTAAGAAGGTGGGCCAATTTTCAAAGCTTCTTAGTTTCTTTGTTTGTGATCGAATAGCTTCCAAATTTCGCCATAATGATACCTTTATGCTCACAAGTAATAAACAATAGCCAGAAGAAAAATTTCTCCACGGGGAAAAATTCAGGTCCCAAAGGCTAATGTTAGCGCTTCAAAAGGATTGGGACGACATCGCTGTTGGCTAAGTGCCGGTGCACTGCTCGATTTTGTCGTTGGACGTCCAGAAGGCCTCTCTCTATGCAGAGTCGTCAAATTCAAAGCACCTTCTGCACAAGTGATCAAATAGCTCAACTCACCTTGGTGAAGTCATTCACTTATTCTACGTCTCTTTCTTGCTTTCGCTACCAACCCGGTGCCGTTCTCCTAACTTTCGCCTCCCCCTGTCATACCGGCCCTATGGTCAGGAAATCGCTCGTCGCTCTCCATCGATTTGATTCCGCCGCCCTTGTCGACATCACTGTCGATAGCGCGTCATCAAAGCTGTCATCTACTGCGTTATCAAGGCTATTGCTATGACTTTGGCGTCAGATACGCAGAGCTGATGATTAATTGAGTGGCTCCCCTAATCCCACTTCGGACAAAAAAATCGTCTTTAATGAATAATAATGAGATCCATCAGTTTTGGTCCATGAACCCACCGTAATTATCTCCATTGATTTGTCGATCACAAAAACACCAAGAAATATGGGTAGAAAGACTTGAAATATGGTCCAAAGGTAGGTTCTACGGGCTACAAGCAGATCTTTTCTGACCACACCCGCACAATAGCCAGTACTTTATTGTTGATATCATGGAGCTTACAAACAAGTACGCTCTTTAATTGTGTCCGTCGGTCGGAGCAACGTTCCGCAGATACTTTCTCTATTCATTTTGCTCAAGATCACCTTTTTATTTTTCCTTCTTTCCACATTATTTTGCTTTTATTGGTTTTAATTAACGATATGCCCCTCCGATTATCTCAAACACAATGAATTCTCGCTCCGAAGATGAACTATCTGACTTTGTTTCGGGTAACCTCTTCTGCATATATGTACATGATTCTTCAGAGAAATCATCCTCATGAATCTTCATCACAAAAGTCACTGCTAAACTCCGCCCACTTCGGTATGTGCCCCACCCACGATTAACACTTGACCTCCCCTCCCTTCCTAACCTCTGTCCACCTTATTCCCGCTTTTTAAGACTTCCCGAAACAGAGTTATGAGGACTTGTAGGTGACGTTGTCCACTTCAAGACCCGCTCCGCCCACTGTGTGCAGGCCTCCGCTTGCGTCATGTATGCTGGGAGCACCCTAGACATGCACCCCACACCGATTTTTCTCTTTCTGGTGCTTACTTCTCCCGACCACTGTAAATTTTCCCATTATACGGCTTCTTAAGAGAGCCCGCTCATTGCAGGTTGTGTCTCGTTAAAGCGAGATATTACGATAAAGGTTTGTGCAACACGGAAGTACATGCACCAGTGCAAACAGAAGGCAGGGGCCAAAGGAAGAAACATGTGGCTTTCCCGTGGCTAAAAGCGCGCAATTTGCAGGGCCTTGGGGCTCCCGATCCTTTCTGAGCTCCGCCACCGCCTGTGCTCCGCCCACAAATTTGTTGCCGGCTGTATCATCGTTCGATTATATTTTGATGAAGTATTTTACTTAGCTAGCTGATGCCTTGTACTTCTTGAGAAATGGTCCAGCCCGATTGACCCGGTATCTTTGGGCAGATCTCCAGGAAGTAGAGGTTAACGTAACAGACGCCTTGACAGAACGACAGACGACGGTCGAAGCGCTTTATAGTAAGTAGGATTAGAGACTCACTGTAGAAGAAGAAGAAATATGGTCAAACCCATCACAGAATACTGGAGAGTTGGAATGAACCTCACTAGTTGGTTGGTTTCAAGATCGATGATACGCAAAGACCTTTATCATTTCACTTATCTCTCTCGTAAAACAGAGTGCTGTTCCCTCAATCGAAATGCGTTCTCTTCTTTTACGTTCAGGGAATGCATCCTGTCCTTGACAAGACGCAATTACCTATTTTTCGCTAGTAATTCTTTCTCAGAGCGGAAGTGGTGTACAGTGCGGTGCAAAATCATAGGACACCCCCCCCAAAAACATGAATATCTCGGCTTCTAGAAATCGTCATTCATAGCAACCTGTAAAATCAGAACCATCTTTAAAAAACCTATACTCACAAAATACCAGGTTATCGATTAGTTTTCATATTTTTTAACGAATTTTTTGGATTTGGAGCCGGTGCAAAATCACCCTCTTTCAAGACCTTAAAGATACATAGATGAAGATATTACGCCCGAATCTTATTGCTTCAGTCTTACAAAAGGAAGACTTAGCAGAATTACACTATCCTTAAAGAAGAAACGCTGCCGCAAATTTTTATACATATTTAAAGCCACGAGTCAGGATTAGGCGCTCAGAGTCAGGATTAGGCGGTCATAGAAGGCCTTTCCATCACTACTATGGCCAGGACTGCGCTCAGAGGGGTGACGCCACGCTCCTGACTCGAGATTGCGCGGCGACAAGGCCTCTGGCCTACTACTTACAGCGATGGTTCGTTGCATCAGCTAGGCCCGCCCACCGCGGGATGTGGTGCGTGGCTGGCATAACGTGTGAGATCAGCTAGGTTGATTGCCGTATCAACCGATGGAACGGCTGGCATATCCGGAAAACTCGTTTGGATTAAGCACCAGTCCAATATCAAAAACCGCTTTGTCGGGAGCGGGGTCTTTCGTTTCGCCTTGGTCGACTGGTTTTTTTCTCGTTATTGTGCTCTCACTTGCCTTCATGTCAGCCTTCGGCAAATCTCATATAACTATAATCAGCCTCAGCCGCCACATAGGCTCGTCACCATATAGCCGAATTCGCTTTTTAAATCGAGGTGTGCTCAATCATCTGCAGAAAATCCGTTCTTCAGCTTTGGAAATGTGTTGGTCGTGCGAGTATTTTTGCAGACATTGCCAACAAGGGTTCCTCCAAGTAAGTCTCGACAAATTTCAGACGCGCACTCCTTACTGGCCTTCTATTAAAGTCACTAAGCTAGTTTGTAACCACTGGCTCATTGGAGCCTTCGCATGACAAGGTGTGTTACTTGTCAAAAGGTAGTCTTTTACGCGAAATCTGTAAAAGAGAAGAGAGCAGCTGGTTCTCTGCGCCTTTTCTGCTCTCTAGTAAACTCATTCACAGTGGAGAAAAACTTCAGATCTGGGACTAAGGGTGTGGTGCATCCATTCATCTTCAAGAAAAAAATTTCGTTGAGGGAATATTGTCGAAACCTGGCCCTATATTTCACAACTAGTGAACAGCGTCATCTGAACCATCAATGTTAACTCCTTGTTACCAAGGAAAAGCGGTCTGAAAGGAACAAAATACTTATATCTTGAATGAAAATTTGCTCAACAAAGCCCAGCCTTGGCCCAGTCTTTCGTTTGAATTTCTCTTCCCTGGTTTCAGTCAGAACGCCTAACGGGTATGGCAGCACGCTTCGCAGGACCCTACGCTAGTTGTCCATATCAATGATTTTACCGGATGGTTTCGGTTTTATCCGCCTTCTGTCGTAGAGCTGACCCAGGCTGAGCGTGCATTTTGTTCGATGTAGTCTTCGAGGTTATGCGCCAATCCTTTTCGAAATGTTCTGATGTTTGCCCTGGTGCTTTGGATTTGGAATACCAAGCTACGGTTTTCTTGAACTTCCAAAAATGGCTTCGATGGTCGTGGTAGAGCCATCAGGCGCGTGTAAAAGCAACGTCTGGCTTTCACTCGCGGAGGAGAGGAGAGCAACTCAAACCGTAACTCTAGTAGAGTTGCCATACACCAAAAGTGCTACTATCGTTGCTGGTTGGATAAAAAATCCAACAGTAAGGAGAATTCTGAGGGGTGTCCTATGATTTTGCACCGGCTCCGAAATTCAAAAAAATTGTCTAAAAATACGGAAAACTAATGACCTGTTGACTTCAGAATATAGGTTTTATAGAGACGGTACTGATCATATAGCTCGCAATTAACGGTGTTTTCTAGAGGCCGAGATATTCATATTTTTGGGGTGTCCTATGATTTTGTACCGCACTGTAGTATAGCAAGTGGCAGCGGTCCGGGATCAAATCCTGGGTCGTGAGTCGCCCGGGCCAACCAAGCCTTCCATCCCTCCGGGGTCGGTTAATTGGTACCAGACTTGTCTGGGAGGATAAAAACACTGACTTGTACATCGGCTGGCCCCCGCAAGTCATTGTATAGGCCACATCGCATTCAAACGCCACTACGAATGTACAAATGGAAGTAGAATGCGTGCCGCATCCCAAAAAGGGATTGATCAACGGCAAATGCTTTATCCTTTATCCTTTACTTCTTTTTCATTCTTTTTTGCGAAACTATGACCCCCAGATGAGATCGACCAGATTGATGTCCTCCTTGAGAAAAGACATTTCTCGAAGCTGTATTATGCGAATAGATAGATTGCGTGGGTGTTTTCAATAATGTGTCCCCGATTTGTTAAGTAGGAGTTACCAGTAATGAAGGTCGACGAAATGAATTGTTAAGGCCGAGAGGCCAAATTTCATTATTTTTGTTAAGTCGTTCCAATTTAGTTGTACGGGGTTTTACAGTAAGAAGGACATCTTCCAATAGGGATAGGTTTTATTCGCGTCTTATCATAGTTTTTATTCATATGCTATACGAAGAAAAGAAAACGAGGGATGAACTGAACAGACATATCCGTAAGGTCTGGAAAATCTCTGTCAAACTAAAGAATATTGGGCCTTTCTGTGAGCCATGTGGTTTTTAAATACGCTAATGTATGGCCTATAGAATGAATACAAAGACCTAAGGAATAAGTAGTAGGAAGTAGCAAGGATGCTAGACAACTACAGGCGATTCTTGGATCTTTCCATAGACCCTAGAATGAGTAAGAATAATGCTATGCTACAAATTATTTCTTAGACTTGCCCTGTTTTTCCGATCCTACGTTGCACTCACTTTTCGGTACTTCACACCAAGCTGCTACGGAGGCGTTTCAGTGGGGATCTCACGAAAAGATCGAACATTGAGGGAGGGTTAATAATCATACGGTTAAAAAGTGAAGCCAAAGGGGTCTCGTTTCGGGTATCCGCGACGGTTATTTTGCATGGTTTTCGTTTCTGCGTATGCATTTAGCACCCGCGTCACATTAAACCCTTCTTGAATTTTTCGAATCGCTACCAAAGCTGCCTGTCGGATTTAGAAACACCAAATATAAGTCACGAGTTGTAAGTGAGGGACATTTTATGTAAGAATTGTCCATGAACTGAGAAAATGAGGCAGTGCTTGGTTTCTTACACGCTGGCGACAATGCCATTTTTCGCGTGTCTGCCATGTGGGACCGCGCGCATTTTTCTTTGCGGGTCGACGTTGGGACGCATTGTCCAAGATGACAGTCTTTTTGACTAACATAACCTCAGTGGTCGTGAAAATTCATCAGAGACGAAACTTCACTAGGAGGGGTATTCAAGGGTGCTGAACATGAATATAGCAGTAGTTTTCAGCGCTGGCGTCAGGTGGCGCCAATTGGCGCCAACTGGCGCCAAAACTTGTTTCGCCTCCAATTTCCGCTGAAACTCGAGAACAGGGGTAATCGTTGGTCGCCAGGTGAAAATGGCATCTTTTTGTGGCCGCGCCATTTGGCGTGAAGTTGGCGCCACATGGCGCCACGGACATTTTTGTCATCAATTACGCTGGAAAACTTGGTAAGCAGGGGTAATCGGCGGTCCTAAACACAGATATAGCATCTATTTCTTGGCGCCATATGGCGCTGCGGGCGCCAGAAAACGGATGCTTCATGCTCAGGATCACCGATTACCCCTGTTCCCAAGTTTACAGCGTAATTGGTGGAAAAAGAGGGCGTGGCGCCATGTGGCGCCAACATGGCGCCAAATGGCGCTGGCGCCGGACCAAGGTGTCTATAGGTGACACGAAGGCTGCTGAGCAAGGTGTGATTACTAGAAACTTGGAACATGCGCGCTGTGAAAGGGGATGCGCCTTTTTTTTTTCACATTTTTCGATTTCTACTCACAATCATAAACATTCTGAAACGTCTTAACTTGAACACACCCAGTTTTGAGCCCAAGCACTTCAATGAACGCTGCAAAAGTCCTAGTGGCTGGCAAAGTTTGAGCTAAAAACGAGAAATGTCTTTTCTCAAGGAGGAGGCATCAATCTGGTCGATCTCATCTTGTGGGATCATGGTTTCGCAAAAAAAATGAAAAAGAAGTAAAGGATAAAGGATAAAGCATTGGCCGTTCATCAACCCATTTTTGCGATGCGGCACAATTCTACTTCCATTTGTGCACTCGTAGTGGTGTTTCAAATCGGTGGTTATAGATGCCAGGAGGGCTAGCTTTATGTGCATTCAGTGTTTTGGCAACTTCCCAGACAAGTTGGTATCAAACTAACTAACGAAGGGATGGTAGGATAATTGGACAGGCGCGCACTCTTACTAGGATTCCAGATCTCGGACCGCTACCACTTGCCTTACTACAGTGCGGTACAAAATCATAGGACACCCCAAAAATATGAATATCTCGGCCTCTAGAAAACACCATTAATTGCGAGCTATATGATCAGTACCGTCTCGATATTCTGAAGTCAACAGGTCATCCGATTAGTTTTCCGTATTTTTTGACAATTTTTTTAAATTTCGGAGCCGGAGCAAAATCATGTTCCCTCAGGGTTATTCCTTTTGCAGGATTTTTATCAACAGCAGCGATAGTGCATTTTTGTGATATGGAACTTTGTTAGATACGGTTTCTAGTTGCTTCTATCCTCGAAGCAAGCAAGACGCTTGTTTTACCGTGATGGCTCTACAAATCAATCGAAGCAATTTTGGGAATTACGAAAACCGTGGCTTGGTATTCCAAATCCAAAGCACCAGGGCAAACATCAGAACATTTCGAAAAGGATTGACGCATAACCTCGAAGACTACATCGAACAAAATGCACGCTCAGCATGGAGTCGATCTACGAGAGGAGGCGGATTAAACCGAAACTCCTCTAAAATCAATTGCATGGACTTAACGTAGGATCTTGCGAAGTGTGCTGTCATACCCGTTAAGTTTCCTGGCTGAAACTAGGGAAGAGAAATTCAAACGAATGGCCGGGGCAAGGCTGACTTTGTTGAGCAAATTTTCATTCAAGATGATAAGTATTTTGTTCCTTCCAGACCGCTGTTCCTTGGTAGCAAGGAGCTTAACATTGATGGACCAGAGGACGCTGTTCACTAGTTGTGAAATATAGGGCAGGTTTTGACAATATTCCCTCAACGAAATTTTTTTCTTGAAGATGAATGGATGCACCACACCCTTAGGTCTAGATCTGATGTTTTTCTCACTGACGACGGTTTATAGAGAGCGAAATGGCGCAGAAACAGCCTGCTCTTCCCTTCTTTTATACACTGCGTTTCATAAATATAGGTCCACCCTAAATTTTTGCTATTCCAAAGTTGCTGCGCATTTTTGGGAAATGCCGCTATTACCAATAGTTTCCCCATAAGGAAAAACCTTGATACTCGATTTTTGGAGAAATCTTGATTAAGAATAATTAAAATATCTTTTTTAGAGCGTATTTTCACCGTTTCGCGAATATGACTACAGATCACTTTTCGAGAGATTTTATTATAGCAAAAAAACGTCACAAATTTTCAACAATGGGATGGTCCTCCCATAGTCATAAGGAACACAATAATACGTTTTGGAATGCTGGTAATCAAATTAGCTATTACAGTAGGATCGAAATTTGTCTGTGCGCTGATGATCGACGTTTTCAGCTCTTCGGTTGTTCCATTTTGCTTTTCTCTGCTGTGGAACTTTATAGCAATTAAGGCCTTATGAGTATACCAGTTTTGCTTCGCCCGCTATCGCGCGCATCACACGGCAGGCTTTAGCGAAATTGGAGGACCCATGGAATATCAGCATGAGATACTCCATTAACCATCTCACTATTGACTGTGTTAGACCCTCCACAGTTTCACTGAAGCTCATCGAGAATACGCGTGATAACGTCTGAGCTGAACTGGTATATTATCTCACAACTGTAAACATCCAGCATTTTCTTGAATTAAGATAATTTAGCGGTGAATAGGATTGCTGTCAGTCTCAAAATCAAAACGAAATATGCCTATTTACATAAGTGAGGAGCTAATGCTTATCATTCATTTACATTCATCATTATTTAGAACCACGAAAGGATTAGCGGTTTAATGAGTTTGGGTTTTCTTAATAGTCAGAAATGAAACTTATCATTTGCTGAAGACTTGTTTTTTAAATTTATGCAGTCGAATTCTATTAAGTAAGCTGGACATATATATCGAAATAATGTGCACGTACCTTTGTTTGTACTACTACGACTTACTACAATTTGTAAGTAGGAACGCTCTAGTGTCAACGCTGCGTAACGGAACTAACGACTTTTGCGTTCTGACGCGCCTTATCGGCCCTTATCAATCGTTATCAGTTTCTGGCACCCACCAACAATGTCCCCGTCCCACCCCACATAACACTTGTAAGTATGGTTGCTCTGGTGTCAACGCGAGCCAGGCAACGGAATCGACGACTTCAGCGTTCTGGCGCGCCTTATCGGCCCTTATCAATCGTTATCAGTTTCTGGCACCCACCAACAATGTCCCCGTCCACCCCACATAACACTTGTAAGTATGGTTGCTCTGGTGTCAAGGCGAGCCAGGCAACGGAATCGACGACTTCAGCGTTCTGGCGCGCCTTATCGGCCCTTATCAATCGTTATCAGTTTCTGGCACCCACCAACAATGTCCCCGTCCCACCCCACATAACACTTGTAAGTATGGTTGCTCTGGTGTCAAGGCGAGCCAGGCAACGGAATCGACGACTTCAGCGTTCTGGCGCGCCTTATCGGCCCTTATCAATCGTTATCAGTTTCTGGCACCCACCAACAATGTCCCCGTCCCACCCACATAACACTTGTAAGTATGGTTGCTCTGGTGTCAAGGCGAGCCAGGCAACGGAATCGACGACTTTCAGCGTTCTAGCGCATCTTATCAGCCATTATCAGTTGCTATCGCTTCCAATCATGTACCACCAATGTCCCGGGACCGCCCCACATAAGACTTGTAAGTATAGACGCTCTTTTACCAATATGAACGGCAAAACGAAATTGGCGATGCTCGCTTTCTAGCCCCTCTTATCAGCTATTATCAGTCGTTATCAGTTCCTATCACGTACCACTTGTGTCCCCATCCCACCCCCTATAACATATTTAAGAACCACTGCGCTATCGTTACTGTGACTCGAGCTATGAATTTCCGTTCAAACATACACACACACAACACAGACACACGCTAGCCGCTTATATATAGTAGGATTATTTATTCAGCTACATGTTGGCCACCAGGTAACTGCCATATTTTTTCCCACAATTCCATCTGGCGTGGAAGGACCGGCATGGACAGCCGCGTTATCGTGCGTAAAAATCAAGGTTCGAGGGAGCTGTTGTCGGAAAGATGGTAACAGTCGCTTCAGAAGAACTTCACGATACCCTATGGAATCCTCTTGAAAGGAAACAAACACGAGCTCTAGCCGCTCAGTCGTTCAAAAGAGCCTCAATCCATAAGGGATTCTTCGCCAAAATTACCTTACATCAAAACCATCTACGATTTCCACGGAACCCTCCCGTACGCTTTTTTTCTATCAGATCCACCTAGAATAAACTTTTTCACGTCGATCTCAGATCACCTGTAGCACGAAACAAGGAGCTAGAGTCCAAGATCGCGAAGGGTCTGAACAGCCAAACCTTCGTTCATAAAGTTGCGCCCTTTTCCACGCTGAAATGGAGACGTGCGATCTTGTAGCGCTCAAATAATCTTGGAACGCTCTTCATCAATCCGCTGAAGATGTATTGCTTCGCTGACGTACACACCACACGGTGGTTTTGCTCACGGAAGGCCGTATTTCAGCACGAACTTTGTTCGGACCCCTTACACAATTCGAGAGAAAACGCCCAGTTCCTCCTAAATCTTGAAGGAAACGCGGTCTTCATTTACCTAAGCTACTCTTCTCCCCGCACTGACCAGGATTTCGCACTTAGTTGCTTAGGTCGTAGGAGCCGGCCGGCTTGGGAGGAAATTTTGCTCCTTTGCCATCCCACTTCAGTAAGTGCTCTGGCTTGAGCTTGTTACTGGGAAGAGAGGCGAGTAACACGAGGTACGGTAAACTCGATGTCGACTGAGCTCAGATATATCCCCGCTTCCCTTATTTCCTTCACTGATCACGAGAAATGGGAACTTTTTATGAGTAGCCCGATATTCACGAAACGGTGAAAATTCGTTCAGAAAAAGTTAATTGGGTTACTTGAGGGAGGAACTTTGTCAGAAAAACACTATGAAGGTTTTCCGTGATGAGGAATCTAATGGTGATAGCAGCATTTCCAAAAAATGCACAGCAACTTTGGGTAGCAAAAATTTAGGGTGGACCTATAATTATGAAACGCAGTGTATTAGGTTGTCTCATAAGTGATGTCGTTTTTTTTTCAACCAAAAAATTTTCATCTAAATCATGAAACTTTTACATCGTTTTATATATCATTCGAAAGAGAATTGTCTGCTCTACAAAATGCTGTGTTCCGCTTCCACCGCTATTTCAGAGTTTTCGAATTTCAGGCCAGCAAAATGGGAGGTCTCGCCGGCAAAAATTGACCAAACCGACAACTGGCTGTAACTTTATTTTCCCTGGGGAGAAATCAACCAGTGATATACCCTATACTTACCCATGACCTCTTCTAAACATTCCACTCTTAGGTTGCCGAAAAAGCTTTGCCGTTTTTCTTTTCGAATTGGCTGACGGATAAGCCATAGCAATTTTCAAATTAAAATTGTTCCTCGTAAACGTCATTGTTTCATATCGAGTGGTGTTCCTTTTACGAGCACTTCTTCTGCTCTACTCGCTCATTTGTTTTGTTTCTCTGTTTGTTGGGAATTAGTTCGAATTTTAGATGTTTCGGTATAAGGTGCTTTACCGCGAAAGTGACCACATTTCTTTGAAAAAAATTATCCCTTAGAAAATGAGAAAATCAACCAGTCGTACATTCCTAACTTAGTCATGACTTGTTCTTCAAATTCAACCAGTTCTTCAACGTCTCGGCCATAAAAAAATTTCGACCTAGATCACAGGTAATGGTGCTCGATCGTCGAGTTCTGGTTGAAAAACCAGCTCTGGAAATTGAACGACGCGATTTGTAGGAAAACCTAGTAGTGTAATGATTAGAAGAGGTCATGCATAAGTAGAAGGTACATCATAGATTGATTTCTCCCAAGGAAAGATAATGTTAGAGATAGTTGTCGGTTTGGCCATTTTTTGTCGGCCGGACCTCCCATTTCACAGGCCCAAAATTTGAAAACCCTGGAAGAAATGTGGAAGTGGGACATAGCATTTTGTAGAGCAGACAATTCTCTTTCGAATGGTACACAACACGATGTAAAAGCATGGAGGTTTAGATGAAAATTTTTTGGATGAAAAAAAGCGACACTGTTTATGAGACAACCTAATACATTTAGCGTGAAGACTACTCTTGACGTAAAACACTCTTGTTATTGCGAAGGGCTTAATGAGTCAGTAGTTACAAAATTTTTTAGTGACTTTAATAGAAGGCCAGTAAGGAGTGCGCGTCTGAAATTCGTCGAGCCTTACTTGGGGAACCCTTGTTGGCAATGTCTGCAAAAATACTCGCACGACCAACACATTTCCAAAGTTGAAGCAACGGATTCTCCACTGATGGCAAAATTCGGGCCCAATATGGGGTACTATGGCTGAGGCTGAGAATGATGGGAGATGCGAAGGTAAGCGACAGTGGAGAATAACGGAAAGAAACCGTCGACAAGGCCAAAAACGAAACCCCCGCTCCCACCAGCAGTGAAGGAGGCTTGCTTGAGAGAGTCCAAACGAGTTTTCCGGATATGGCAGCCGTTCCATCGGTTGATATGGACAAGCAAACAGATTGATTCACACGTATGCGACCACGACTACATCTCGCGAGTGGGGCGGGCCTAGCTGATGCAAACGAACCATGTAATAATAGGCTAGTGAGGTCCTGCGCGCCATTTGTGATCGGTGAGCGTAGGCTGTCACACCTCTGACGCAAGATCGGTGGCGTAATAGTGTGAAAATGCCTTCCATGAAAGACCTTATCTTGACTCGTTGGCTTTTAATATTGTTTGAAAATTTTCGCAGGCGTTTCTGTTAAGGTAGGGAAATTCTTGGTAAGTGTTCCTTTTGTAAGACTGAAGCAATAAGATTCGGGCGTAATATCTTCATCTGTATCTTTAAGGTCTTGAAAGAGGGTCCTATGATTTTGCACCGGCTCCAAATCCAAAAAAATTCGTTAAAAATATGGAAAACTAATCGGATAACCTGGTATTTTGTGAGTATAGGTGTTTTTGAAAATGGTTCTGATTTTACAGGTTGCTATTGAATGACGTCCTCCTGAAGCCGAGATATCCATGTTTTTTTTTTGGGGGGGGGGGGGTGTACCTCTAGTTTTGACCGCATCTGAATAACACTTTCCATCGGAGGAAAGAATTACTAGCGAAAAAATAAAGCGTATGCGCCTTTCAGGACAGGATGCATTTCTGACTGAACGATAGAAGAAGAGAACGCATGTTCGATTGAGGGAACAGCACTCTGTGAGATAAGTGAAATGATAAAGGTCTTTGCGTATCATCGAAACTGAAACCAACCAACTAGTGAGGTTCATTCCAACTCTCCAGTATTCTAAGATGGGTTTGACTATATTTCTTCTTCTTCTACCAGTGCAGTCTCTAATGCACCTATTCGATATAGAGCCGTTTCGGACGTCGATCTGGTCGTTCTGTAGGCGTCTGTTACGTTACTCTACTTCTGGAGATCTTGCCAAAGATCCGGGTCAATCGGGTTGGCATTTCTCAAGAAAGTGACAAGGCATCAGCTAGTACGTATATACCCCCCCAGAAGAAGGAAACAGTGAGATTATAGGGAGAAATTGGGCAAATTGGTGGAAAATTTAGGGAATTGTGGGAAATTATGGGAAAATTTTTACTGTTTCAGAGGGACTATATACCCCCCGCTCGACGGCATTTTTGGAGGAAAAAGTGGGCGGAGTTTTGAGGGTTGAGTGGTAGTGGAAGTTAATGTTATAGAGAGGAATATGGTGGTTCGAGGGTCGGAAGGGGGTCGTACCAAATCCACCTTGGGGGAGGGGGGTCGTAAAAAATTTTCGAAAAGTAACAACGATAGGGTTGACCCTGCTCGGGGAGGCCCACCAAAACAGCTGGCGCGCTTCTAAGCAACGGGAAAGCCACATGTTGCTTCCTTTGGCCCCTGCCTTCTGTTTGCACTGGTGCATGTACTTCCGTGTTGTAAACATACTTTATCGTAATATGTCGCTTTAACGAGACACACCTGCAATGAGCGGGCTCTCTTAAGAAGCCGTACTCAATGGGAAAAATTCGTGGTTCGGACAGAGGAAAGTACAGAGAAGAAAAAAATCAGAGATGTTGGGCAGATGAAATGTTTAGGAAGTGTCCCAATAATGAGCAAGCGAGGCCTGACATACAGTGGCGGGACGGGTCTTGAGGTGGACACGTTACTACATGTCCCTCATAACTCTTCCGGTAAGTCTTAAAAAGCGGGAATAAGGTGGACAGAGGTTAGGAAGGGAGGGGAGGTGAAGTGTTAATCGTGGGTGGGGCACATACCGAAGTGGGCGGAGTTTAGCAGTGACTTTTGTGATGAAGATTCATGAGGGATTCTCTGAAGAATCATGTACATATATGCAGAAGAGTTACGAACCAAAGTTCAGGGATAGTTATCTTCGAAGCGAGGGAGAGAAGTGCGATGGGGGTTGAGGAATCGGGAGGCATATCGTAATTACAACAACCATAAAACAAAATCATGGGAAAAAAGAAAAATTAAAAGGTCATCTTTGCGAAATAAATAAGAAAGAATAGCTGCGTAACGTTGCTCAAGATATAAAACGACCACGACCACACTTAAAGAGCGTACTTGGTTTGTAAACTCCACTGATATCAACAATAAAAGCTACTGTCCTATGTGATGTTTCAGAAAAGATCTGCTTGTAGCCCGTAGAACCTACCTTTGGACCATATTTCAAGTCTTTCTACCCATATTTCTTGGTGTTTTTGTGATCGACAAATCAATGGAGATAATTACGGTGGGTTCATGGACCAAAACTGATGGATCTCATTATTATTCATTAAAGACGATTTTTTTGTCGAAGTGGGATTAGGGGGAGCCACTCAATTAATCATAAGCTCTGCGTATCTGACGCCAAAGTCATAGCAATAGCCTTGATAACGCAGTAGATGACAGCTTTGATGACGCGCTCATATGGACAGTGAATTGTGTTCGTAAAGGGCGGCTGAAAATCAGATGAATTGAGAGCGATGAAGCATCGATGAACGCAAGGGCCTGGGTATACAGAGGTGGCGAATAAGTATAGAACGCACTTTGGATGAGCAAAAGCACACGAAGAGAGACTCGATCAGGAATCGACTTCAACAAAGGAATGAAGTTCCAGCTTATTCTCGATAACTGTTTTGCTGAGAGGTGACGTCAATGATTTGACGACTATGCATAGAAAGAGGTATTCTGACGGCTCAACGACAAAATCAGCAGTGCACCGCATTTAGCCAACAGCGATGTCGTCCCACTCCTTTTGAAGCGCTAACATTAACCCTTTCGGACCTGAATTTTTCCCCGTGGAGAAATTTTTCTTCTAGCTATTGTTTATTACTTGTGAGCATATAGGTATCATTATGGCGAAATTTGGAAGCTATTCGATCACAAACAAAGAAACTAAGAAGCTTTGAAAATTGGCCCACCTTCTTAGTTTTTAAGCTTATGTCGAAACAATTCGAAATTTCATAGTTATGCCGAAAAAGTTTATAATCTTGCATAAATACACAACAATTATAACCCATAATTTTGATTTAGGAATGGATCTACTTCAAGTATTTCAAGAAAAAGTGACACTTACTTGGTAGGTTGCGGGGGTCAGCGCCCATTCATTGTTGCACTTGTACACAAATACTTGTAATACTAACAGCAACAACAATGAAATGGCAGGTTAGCTCATAATTAGGAAGGGGAAGGTTGACTGAAGCAACTCTAGCAGGATTAGAAAAACCATGCTGTTTCAGCGGCAGTGTAAGCGTTTGGAATTGGTGGTGGCAATTGCCACCGCCAGGGCCGAAAGGGTTAATGCAATCACGCAAGGACTGTGAGAGTACTCATTTGAGATTTGCTTTTACAACATACTTAGATTAGCAGGAAGTCGGTTAAGGGACTCAACAAGACGAGGGCCGTGCAGGGTGTCAAGCTTGTTTTTAAAAACGATTTTGGCGCATGACGATTGAGGCAGCATATGGCGACCACAGAGGCACATGGAATCAATTTTTCCTGTGCGTCTTATGAAATACCAGGGAAAGGGGTCTAGCTTCGATCGCTCTGTGAGTGGTGACAAGCTTTTGCATTTCGTGTTGAAGTTTTCGAACTCGTGGCAAAATGGCATGAATAATTAGTACCAAATTCATGATTAGGAACGTCAGTAACCCTTACAAATAGACTTTGATTGAAAAACTGGTGAAAAAGGTGTGACTAGGGACCCCCTTTTCTGGTATTCAGAGGGCCGTTCAGGAAAAATTAACCATGGTTCTGTGGTTCCCGCATGTGCCTCTATATCATGCAAAAGACCGTTTTGAAAAGCTTGGCACACCCTGAAAGAGCTTCTTGTAGATAAGTAGAAGGAAGTTCACAATTCCTATGCACCAGCGGTTTTCCGGGAAATTGAGCGGCAACAAGATGCTTCGCGTGATCGAACGCGTCCATAGGAGCCCAGCTTCATTGAAGAGCAAACGACATTGAGCAAAATGCTTCGTGAATCCAGAACAACACACCGTACCTGATCAAAGTCTTTTGCAAGACTTCGACTTAATTGCAACATTTGTGGAAGATGAACTCCAATGGAGCTGCACTTTTGGATGTTACCCCTTCACAAACTACCACACCTTCAGGAGAAAGTCTGTTGTGAACTAGACGTTATCTCGGAGACTTGCTTCTCACTTTTGGCAACAACTGCCTCTGACTTTGGTGGTCGCAAAGAAGTTTAGTTCGAAAATTTTCTCATAAGCCCAATCCATAAGAAAGACGCGGCGCACCTCGAGCTCGTGCAGAAACTTTTTGCATTTTATCAGTTGAATCTATTCGGGATTTGCTCCAATAAAA